>VOMN01097393.1:0-10257 GCA_014899125.1 Orchestia grillus | reverse complement strand
CTGACCTGGCTAGTCCCTGGTCTCCCAACGTCACCGCGTCACACCGCTCTTGAGTAGAAATCGCAAGTCGACAATTAAGTAAGGCGAATCATCACAAGAACATTTGGTAGATAGTAAAACAGAACGTTAAGTAGGACGTTGAATATGACGTTAATTAGGCCGCTAACTAGAGCGTTACATCGGGTATCAAGCATGCTGTTATATTGGGTGTTAAGTATGTCGTTGCGCAGACCATTAAGTAAACTATTAAGTAGGGCATTGAGTTTACAATTAAGTATGCCATCAAGTAGATTCTTCAGTAGGGGAATAAGTATGACGTTAAGTAGGGCGTTAAGTAGGCCGTTAATTAGGCACCAGGTAGAGCGGACAGAGCTCGTAAGATGTACATGCACCGCTCCAACGAGGTGCAAGTGTTGCTACGCGAGGCGTTGTTGGCTGGCGTGTCGATGCTGTCCTATATGTATGTTTTATTTTAGCTATCATGCACATTTGTTTTACTGGCTGCTTCACATGTTTCTTTGAATGGATGCCGTACATATTTATGTGAGATGTTATCATCTGAATGTTGATCATTCATCATTACACAATATTTTTTCGATTTTTTTTGCAAATGATAAATTAATACTAAGATTAGTTTCAATTCTAAATATTAAATGCTCACCTTCTCCAATTTTATTTATGAAAATCCGACGTAAACTTTACTTACATTCAATTAGGCAGCACGCATGGATGCAGCCCTGGAATTATCTTGCTCTACCGAGGAGTAAATAAGCAACGTTGAGTATTGACATCGGCTAACTTTCCTTACACGTTCTGGTCGACGTTCACACAGAGCAACCACAGTTTCTTGAACTCGAGCTTTTCAGGAGGATTTCGTTGGGCAAAGAAGCTATTGGGGAATGGCTAGCGCAAAGCCACGCCAGGCCTCATGGGGTAGTTTTAACCCTCAGCAGTTGGGGCGGAATGGGATGAGCATCTCGCTGAAGTGCACAGTGCACAAATTGACACAACGACGGCTTCTCGATGTTACCACTCTGCCGACTGAATAATTCTCTCTCTAGTTTCAAACTCGTTCCTATGATCACGGTGTCGAAGCGACTTGTTTTTCAATCGAAAAATGACGGAAATTCGAGAAGCGCATTGATGAGGCGGCATATTTTGCCACGAGGCTGTGAAGCTTCTCAGAAAATTATTCTGATGTCCTGGGAACTAGCGAATAGACGAGATGCAGTGCAGCATAATGCAGCGGCTGACTGGGGCCCTGCAGAGGTGTGGGTGTGAAGTATTCTATCATTTTCCAAATATTTTGTGCTGCATTGAATACTGCATTGCCCCTCAAATATTTTAAATTACCCTGAAATGGATAGAGTGCATCAAATATTTTATCTTGTGCTAGATATAATTGATTTTATCAAACATGTATTGCATTGAATGGCACATAGGTCATCAAATACCTAATATTGTGTCAAATGCCATAGCTTACACAAAATATCGTAAAATTATGCAAAATACAAAAGAATTTAATTAATACATGTGCACCGATTCTCACATGTCAGTATACCTCTGTTTATTTACTTCAGCTGTGAACAAGGGCTTAGTATAAAACAGTGATTGTCACTGGCCATTCAAGCTACAGGCTGTACTCTATAATTTTTCAGATGTGTTTTTTATTCTTATAAAATACACAATTCTTCACCAAATAGCAACAAAAATGGAATATCTAATTTTAACTAGAGATATGAGCAATAAAATGTTCAAGACATAGACCAGGTGCTAGCAGTGTTTGAAATAAATGTCCCCTTGGACTGGCGGACTGCTCAGGCACCTGAGTTTTTCCGAGACTTATAGAGAGATAGTTGAATCTTCGAAGTGATTACCGTAGACTTTTGTCTAAATGAGACTTGGAATTTTTCAACTCTTCATTCTTTTGAAAAATACGTGTGCTTTTCCCATTTTTCCCTATTGATATTAAGAATTTTGAATGGCCAGAGCTAATACATTGTACTCACCATCCATCTTGAATGTGAGTGAGGTTCAAGCGTAAAATAAATTCGTTTGCCAATGAGGACAAACAATCCTATCCAGAAAATTTTATACGCTAAGAAGTTGAAAGTATTAGATTAATTTGATTTAAAAAGTACCTCCTCACTGGTACAGGAATCTGTATTACACGGTGGAAACCTTTGAAATTTGGCTGTTTTCGCACTCCACATCAGGGACTGTACGTATGGTATTAACCAGCGAAAATATCAGCTTGGTATTGTGGCCGTCTTGAGCAGCGTTGGTCGCACGGTAGGCGTTCGCTGGAGATGCATTGGAGTGGAAAGGACGTTGCTATTGTCTTGATTCACTGATAATTGGAGTCAGAAGCAGCGATTTTTCATGATTGACAAGTTTCACCCTATTTCAATTTACGGCCTGACACACAAAAACGGGACTTATTGAAAAAAAAAAGAAATAGAGATCCAATCCGGCAAAAATTTTATTGACAGCAATTGAACCAGTACAATTTGCCTTTCAAGAGATGGTAACCAAATTATAAATGTTCAAAAATTACGTCGTGTAGATATACAGTATATGACTACCACTCCGCTTTTTAAAAGTTCCGGTTTTTCTGTGTCGCCCTGCGCATGACGAAGGAATTTTTCTCTGAGCCACCGTCCGAGCTGTGTTTAGGGTGTAAGAATGTGGGCTCTCTAACCTTTAATACTTTATTACTTAACTTTATTTATCCTAAAATCTCAGTGTCACAATCAGGGAGCTCAAAAATACCTATAACTCTATCTTCAGCAGGGTGCGGGGCGGGTTTGTGCGGGTGTGAAAGAGGTGCAGGTTTTTTTCATTTATTATTAAATGGCTTGAGAACAGATGGTAACAATGATGCCGAGATATCAGATACTAAGTATACAATTTAGACAGCTCGGAGGCAGTAAGGCCTTTTACCTTAGACAACGTTTCGGGTAGGTGGTTGTGCGCCATCTGATCGATTCTGAGTAGCTATTCAGGGTGCAAGCTTACAGGCGAGGTAGATCAAACTGGTCACTAAACTAACAGACCAATCTTGGTCCCGTGATCGGCATATCGGTGACATATGCAATCAGATGAGGAAGTTGTCCTCGGAAATCAACAAGAAAATAAAGTTTGAGGCCAAAGGTAATTAAGTCAACGAGCATCACTCTATATGATCGAAGGAATTTAGCCTGTGACAAAAAAAATGGTAGAACTTTCATTATTTTTTCAAGAAAATATATTCATTTGAACTAAAATGTGTCAACCATTCGAAAACAGGAGAAAAAGTATTTATGTTAATCAATTTGGGGTGAGCTGATGAACACAGTATACATACATAGATGCATACCTACGTACTGTCCGCACATTATATTTATTCGTAAAAAATTCATAGTACCATATCAAGTGCAAGACCTGTGTCTTATTTAACACCCATTTTAGTCCTGTCCTTAGCCCCAGATTCACTGTCCTACTTAACCTACTATTTTTAAGATATAATTCAAAATGATGTGAAATTTCTTATCAAAATTTAAAATCTTAGCATCTTCGATACAAGATTTTGTGCAGCGTAGATTAGCGTAACTCATAAAATTTGCAATTGATGACCAGGTAAGTTTTTTCTCTCGGTAAATTTGCTCCAGTAGTGAAGACCGTATCGTAGATACTGTCCTTGAGGTTCCAGGAGTGGTGTCCCTCTAACTACGGACCGGCCTTCTCAGCTTCAAACTGTTGAGTCTTAAGCAGCGTTAGCCCGGCGTGCTGAGAGCATGAATAACATTAGGCGATATTGCATATTCAGTGAGGGATGTGGGGCAGAAGTTAATCAAGAAAATTTGAGAGTTCAGCGGAGGTGGAAATTTCTTCGAGTTTGGTACTCCTCCGGAAAACCCCAATGTGGACTGTAGGTGAAAATGCGCACTTCTCTTGCATTCAATAATAGATTCTTACAATCACACTGACCATCTGGAAGGGTAATGACATTTTTCGATGGAAAATTGCAAAGGATCAAAAACAAAACCATCCAAAGTTTATTTTGAGCGCTCGGCCGACAAGTAGAGGCGGAGAGCTTGCAGATTTTTTTTTCGGATTTCTCTATTTTAAAGAAAAGTTTATAATGAATTCCCTATCTGGAGATGCCCCAATCTAGAGTTGGTCGTCAAAATGATATCGAAGAAAGCGGTTTTCTCATTCTTTCTTTGCAGTCACGTTTGACAACTTTCTTACGTTCACTGAGCTCGCACGTGAACGAGTGAAAGGCTTTCTCATGTGTGAAATATTTCCGTGTACTAAAATTTACGAAATGATTTAACTTTTCGTAGCTTTGCCAGAGATTTACTGTGTCTTTTCACCCTAGATCAGACGAGGGGCTGAAATATCTTCTTAGGCTCTCTATTTTCTTCCGTAAGGAATCAAAACTCCATAAATTCAACAGCCTTATAAACTTGGTGACTCTCTCATTTTATTTGAACGAAGTTATTTTGTATCTGGTGCAGGCTGCTGGTGGAGCGCAACGCTGCGCTGCAGTTTGCTAACGTCGAGCTGCTACGTCTCATAAGGGCACAAAATGACACGAACAAAGCGCTCACCCTTAGTACCACGGAACCTGTGCCATTGTATTCTTCCACTGGAAATTCCCTAGAAGATGATGGCGACGATGCAAGAAGAGGCGGGATCGCTATTATAGGTACAAATGACCTAGCTTTGGATGCAAGAACAGGCTCGGATGACCAAGCTTTGGGTGCAAGAACAGGCACGGATGACCAAGCTTCGTCAACTGACTTTGGGGAACAATCCAGGGACAAATGTCCTTCGACGACTGACTGTTGGGATGATCCTGTGCGAAGAGTTGCTTCATTGATCAATTCAAATGCATCAGTGAAGAATTTGCAATCAGCTACCGTCGAGGATTGTTCGAATGGAAAGTCTCCACTCCTATGCACGAAGAGTTTACATTCTGTTAAAGTGTGTCATATAGGTGATATTCCAGTCTCTGGCCGCACGACGTGCAGCTGCGATGCTGCTATGGCGCCTGAGAACATGGATGACAGACAGAGACTTGGATGCGAAACTGAGATTACTGAAGAAAAACACCAAAAAAGTAGGAATGAAATCGGCCGAGATTTATCGCTGAGGAATGTTTCGACTGTTGAATCAAGTCAGCACCCAGCAACAAAGCTTGGAATTGGTGACTGTGAAGCAATCAGTGGCTGGGACTCTAGAGCTCAGTGCAAGAGTGCTGACAGCGCTTATCTATCCAACACCGACAGTGCAACGAACGGACTTCTTTGCGACACGGATGACGAAACTAATACGGGGAAAATATTTTTTTCAGCTGGGCGATGCTTCTTCTCTAAAACTAATTCGAAGCTTTGTCATAACGAAAATCGTAAAAGTGAAGGATTTAATTCTATTCTAGCAGCAAGGGAAGAAGATGGAATTTTACTTTCTGCGTTGCATCACACAAATATAAAAAACGGACGCAAGAATTCAAACATCGAACGAGTTTCAGTCTGTACGAATTCAACGTGTTCGGACGACTGCTGTAGGGAACGTCATGAACATCTTTCGTCTGAAAAGCCTGCCAGTACTGAAGACCAATTTGGGTTCGCGAATACGATAATCGCAAGCGAATTCTGCGAGAATTGTTCATCAGGAAATGCATCACACAGATCTTCCTTAATATCTCAGGTACGTTGGTGCGTATTAATACCAGGTTTTGGAATGAAATCCATGAGGCGTGTCATGCGAGCAGCCAGGCCCACATGGGCAACATTCAATTAATCGATTCCTGTGTGATGGTGTGCCAGTTTGTAAAATTGATTTCTTTGACTGCAGAATGAATTTGAAGGTTTATGTTTGATTTAGTGTTGATGACTTTATCCTGCCCTGTCTTAAGAAAATACGCAGCATGGTGAGACTGTTTAAGTAACTTCATTAACGTATGATGAAACAAAAATTTGTGTTGAAAAAAAAATTATTTAGAGAACTTTCTTACTACAGAGAATAGTTTAGTGTAAGGCAAACATATTGTGCAAAAAAATAGTTAGGGTTGTTTTGTTAGCTAAAATGAACGCAAATATTTAAATGCTTCATTGTGCAAGGGCGAAACATTTTGTAACTCTAGCGTGGTGACTATTCTCACGCGTTTTATTCTACTCTACTAACCTCCTTTTAATCATCTGTGTGCATTGAGATCTTACTTTGTTGCCCACTGCTGTATCATTTACGCTTTGATGCATTTACCGTGTCTTAATTTCTAGATAATAAATTATACTTGCTATTAATTATGTTACGCTGATATGTTACTCACTGGCATATTGCTAATTTTAGTCGTTAAAAATTGTCGTCACAAGTTTTATATTCTGTCTGAATAAGTAATTTGGTGGCCGCTTTTAATGGTCAAGTCATTCATTCACATGCTCTTTCCTGACTAATATTACGAGTATATACAAATTAAACCATTTTGGGCACATGAGGGGCGGGTATAATTTTGCCCTTGAACCTTGACTGATAACGCTAGGCAAATTCAAAGGCAATGGGAGATATTATTTCAAGAGTGGATTGATAGGGAGAACTTTCATATTAATCGAGCCCAGGTGAAAACGAACGGCATGGTTTTCAGCAATTTTGCTACCCCTGCATGAAACATTGAAAAAAAGGTCAGAGAGCAGACTGATCTTTAATGGGTGCTTCTTTGTAAGTACGGTTAGAGGGAGGCGAGTGCAGCTGGTGTAGTACATACACTACGTGGCCAAAAAGTGTGCCGCACCTTTGAAAAATGTGGTTGTAACGAAAACAATCAAACGTAATCGTTCATTGGACTACATTTTACATTGGTTACAGCTTCCATTCTATTAGGCATAAATTATAAAAGACATTGCACACAATCTGAATGAAAATATATCCAAACTAAGAGCAAAAGTTGAGAAAGATCTTCCGACGATGAGGAAGAGATGTCTCTATTTCCAGTTAGTCCCATAAATTTTCGATAGGGTTTAGGTCAGGAGACTATGGAGGCCATTTCATGTGAGAAAATCATCCTACGCTATCCCTGGAGCAATCTGGCGCTACACGAGGCAGGTGGATAGGACAAGTGGTTGTCGTCTTGAAAAATGTTGGAACAATCAGGAAAATAAAAATCCATAAACGGATTTACTCAGTCACTATGGATGTTCAAATAATTCTGAGATTTCAACTTGTTGCTGCAAAAAGTTGTCTAATTTAATCCCGACCATGTGAAGGCTCCCCCCCCCAAATCGTTACACTGCCCCCGGAAGTCTGTACTGTCAGAGGGATGCATGAAGGATCCAAAGCCTCATGGGCATCCCGTCTCACTGTAGCTCTGCCATCTTTCTGGAATGAGGTGAACCTCGATTATCTTGACCATAGGGCGTGTTTCCATTGCTCTACAGTCGAGTCTTTGTGGTCTTTTGCAAATTGGAACAATTTCGATCAATTATCTTTGCAGTTGTATACTGGCGGCAGTGCAACTCCTTAAAGTCATTTCCTTCAGTTCTCGGCTCATGGTGCGAGCAGAAATGTCAGTAGGACCTTCATGAAGCATGCTGGTCAACTGCTGAACTCTTTCCCGCATATTTGCTCTAACAAATCATTTCGGAGAACACCTGACGTTAGTATTCAGAATTTTAGCTCTGCCTCCATTACCACTAAATGACTGCACTCCACCAATTTTTCCGTCGAGTAATTGTTCTTTGCACAGTTCTAAGTCCTTTGACTACCATTTGAGACACTTTTCTGGTGAATTTGACCACCCAGTGCAAACCTATCACATGTCCTTTGTAAAAGACGGAGGTTTGTTTTGTAGGTTTTTCCAGCGGAATTATTCATACTTGTTGTCTTGGACAGAACAGCTGCAGTACTGACGACCAGAGACACTGAACGCAACTGGTGTTACCACATTTTTTTCTTAAAATTTGTAGTGAGGAAACTCGTAAGAAATTGCTTAGATTATACCGGCATTTTACCTGGGTGTGATAAACTTTATGACCGTGTAGTGCGTGTTGATGTTTATGACTCATGGGACTCTGTGCACAGCCTCTGTATGAAGTACGGTGTGTCACACACGTAGTTTTTGGATATGAAGCTTTCTGTCACAATAAACGTTTCCCCCCGAATGATATAGTTTAGCGATCAGGCTGCATATAGCTCTATCCAAAAACCTAACTGCAGCCTTGTGTATATGCACATAAGGCTGCAATTAGCTGGTGACGAAAAATAAGCATCCTCCTCATGAAAGTGGATGTCGATATCCATAACAGACCGTGAAGGCTGCTTGATACTGGCGCTACGACGTTAAGGCTGTAAAAGCTATTTTGCAGTACGGGTATGCGACAGGAATTACAGCAAATAATATCGATTTTTACACCAGTAGCGAGTAATCACGATGAAACTTTTTATGTGTAGCAGCCGAAGCATGAAGGACGACATTGTACGTACGCACGCACGTACGTTGTGCCGCAATTGAGCTCGCGAGGTCTCTCCCAGGATCCTGCCGACGGCTCGACACGTTTCCGAAAACGATGCTATTTTCTAAGGGTAAAACCCAGTGGTGGGTCCGGTCGCAGGAACCGTGTTGAGGAATTCACCGCCCCGGAACAAATTAGCTCTCATTCGAACTGACTGGAAGAGGGGGACACCAGACCACGTTGCATTCGGTCCCCGTAGCAAATGAAGGTTGGCAGGCGATCTGAAAGTCGTGGCAGACAAACCCTTGGATCCGTTCTCGAGTTACGACCGTTAACTTCGTCGCTCTTACAAATCTTTTTTTTTTTGCTGAGCCGTCACCTTGGTATCGATCTCAAGTCACTCCTGGGATGACTTAACACAATATTTCGTAGAAGGTTTTGACTGGAATGAGAGAGTCTTCCCTTTTCTTGAACTTCATACTACTTATGAATCGAGTCTGTCGGTGATGTGAGTTCGATTGAGCAAAACACTTGATATTCCAATGACGCTTTAACCCGAAATTGAAAATCAGAATTCCTACGTTTTTTTGGGGATATAACTCATAAAATACTGGAGGGAACTAACCCGCATTTCAAGTATCATCTCTACTATCTTCTTTATTTAAATTGCTTCGATGTTTCTCCCTCGTCCAATCCGAGCTAACTTCACAAACTTTTTGCTCGCTTGCACCAACCAGGAGCTTGCCCCGTAGTTCACTTAATTACTAACGGAGACTAACGCACCTGCACAAGTGTGACTCGGACCGCTCTTTCCCAGCTGTTGCATCCAACATGCGGTGCTCCCCCCTCATTGGTTCATCCGCCTCAGTGGAAGAACATTTTGAAGCTCCAGCAGCCAATGGCAGTTGAGTGTGGGTGCCCTTCTTGCACCGATGGACAAGAGACCAAGAGTATCCCAAAATATTCTTCTTCCTAAGATATCCCACTACCAGGAGGTGCATACATTTGTTTGTACATTGGAGTCGATCATTGATCGTCCAATGCCTCTAATTTCCCATATAGGATTCTGGTTGGTGAAGAGTAAGCTCAGTCTCCCTAGAATGTTCAAAAAGTCTCACCAAGGGCTTGAAAGATGTGCCTGCACCAGTGTAGGTTAATGCTAAGGAAAAATTATGAAGTTACGCCATTGTTTTTCAGAGCGCCTTACCCAACAGCTCCCGCTGGCCGAATATTACAGCACATTTCGCGTTAGGATCTATGCCGTGACTTTTTAAACGAGGCTTACGTTATAATCGTCCAAATTAACTCACTGATGGATTGAAATTTTCTTGCACTCGAACACTTACTGAATATTTCTTCAGCCTTCTGTCTTCGTCTGGTAGAGCACTATCTTACAAGGCTGTCAGATGGTCACAGTAGCCCCTGCACAGAGCGCTAGATCGGTTTCAGCAATCAACCACTTCATAGTCTCCCCCACACAGAGCGGTAGATCGGTTCCAGCAATCATCCATTTCACAGTATCCCCCACACAGAGCGCAAGATCGGTTCCAGCAATCAACCGCTTTACAGTCTCCCCCACACAGAGCGGTAGATCGGTCCCAGTAATCAACCACTTCACAGTATCCCCCGCACGGAGCGCTAGATCGGTTCCAGCTATGAACCGCTTTACAGTCGTCTCCGGCACAGAGCATTAGAACGGTTATAGCAATAGACCTTTTTACGGTCTTCCCCTGCACAGAGCGGTATCATCTACAGCAATCATCAAATAGCGCGAAAAATATTTGAGTCATAAGAAGCTAACGAGAAGATGAAGCGGTCGTTT
>VOMN01097385.1:0-10185 GCA_014899125.1 Orchestia grillus | reverse complement strand
TCAACGCTCTGCCTAAAGATCTGAGAGAATTCGATGGTTCCCTGAACGTCTTCAAGACGAAGCTGGACAACTTTCTACAAACTCCCTGCTAGGCCTCCCTTGCCTCACTATCATCAAACGGCAGAAGGAAATGGTCTCTTTCAACAGCTCGTGGATATGCGAAGGCACACCATGCACACAAATCGGTGGGACCCCACTGTGGCCCGGGCGTGAAGGCCCAAACATCTCCAAGGTATCCAAGGTGAGATACCTTCCCTCTGATAGACAAAGAATGGCAAGCACACACAAACTTTCACATCCTCAAACCTGTCGTTTTAAAGAGACACAAATCAAATGAATCACTAGAAAAACATCAGGCCCGTGTGGCGTAACTGGGGATATGCATTCCCTGGCGTAGACGAAGAGTCGCATGCACAACCCTGACATCCACAAGGCAACACAAGACACACCTGTCGCTTGAGGAAGACTTGATTGTCTCGCTGGGCGCTGTAGTGAATGTGGCAGCGGCTGATGAAGGGCAGCATGGCCATCACAAGGCGCAGCTCCTCCAGCACACGCCCCAAAGTCCACGTCTCCCCTGAAGCGAAATCCAGCACAGATTGGAAAATAACTCTTTACCATCTATACAAATGGCAAACTACAGTTTCATGAGGATTCCGCTAATTTTTCATAAAAGGTTAGATGCAGCCTTATTGCATATATTTTCGCACAAGGATGCCATTAGATTTTCGTAAAAAGCTAACTCCACCCTTACCGCCGAAATAATCTGGTTGGTAAAGGGTTAACTCATTTGAAATTATCAGCGATGGGGTTGCAAATCTCTGTTGACGAAATGACAACAAAAAATTCCCAAAAAATAATGCATCAATATGCTTTGGCCAAACATACATAGAAAGAGGTTCGGACAGACAAAATGACAGCACCTCTCATGGTACAGTCGACGCTCTCATCGACGGACCTCGTCCCAACGGACTTTAGAACAATTGCGGTCTCTGAATATGGCCAATTTGGTCGATCTCAGAGTGCAATTCAAAAAATTACAGCTAGATCTCTCTTTTAGGAAGGGTGTGTGTTTCAGGTTTTTTGAAGCATTGTGCAACACGAGTTCCCTATAAATCCAGCATTACCAGACTACTCCTCCTAGCAGAATAAAATACTAACAAAAATATCTATCCATACATAGCTTAAGAATCTGAATTTTAATATGGTGCATGCGATGAAGTATTTTTCTAAGATTCAAATGACCCCAGTGAGTCGCATCGGAGTGAACACGTTAAAACCAAATTTCATCGTAATCGCTCAACTTTCAATATTTACCCCCACCCAAAAGGCCTGGAAGGGGGTCATTGATCCCCCTTTTGGGAAGGGGGGGTTCCAGTGCACCCAGGACTCTCATTTTTCTATCGGAGGTCCGCCCCCACTCAAGGTAAAGTAGCTACAAGCCTCACCCATTGAGAAAGGCGTGGCACCGCCCTTTGTAACGGCCTCCTGCAGCGACCGGCTGAGCTGGGGTCCAAGGGGCGTCCTCAGGTCCAGGCCCCGGCTGGCGAAGTAGAGGTCAACGCTGCGGCCTCGCACCATGTCGTCGTACATGTACTTGTACAGCATCGACTGGGGCCAAAAATGTCAGTCTAGATAATTGCAGAAATTGTTTTATTGGTAGGGAATCTAACCCAGAGTATGAAGAGAAACACGATCGTTGGTATAAAAAACATATATTGACACTCATGTAATGTAATTTTACGACGTAATTTTACGAAACCAGACTGGTATGAGTGTCAATATATGTTTTTTATAGCAACGATCGTGTTTCTCTTTGTCAGTCTAGAGTTTTTGTGCACTTGTACATCATCTATAGATTCGAAAACGTGGTGTGAAACCTTGTGAATTATCATTATGCAGCATTCCGGCCAATATTAATTAAAAGAGTTTTGTATCTAACATTATATCTTAATATACCAAAAAAACCCAAGTTGAGTTTTCTGCATCAACATCCAAAAACAACGCTCACATAAACTGGATGTTAAAATGTTACCATAATTCTAAAACGAAAAACTTCAACAGACCACATTCACTCGGGTCCAGAGCTACCACATCAATATTCTCCAGGTACAACAATCCAAACTCACAAAATCCAGAATTTTACAACGGAAATTAAACTCATCGTGCCTGCCGTCCTGGCACGAGAACCCTTATCAAAGAGTAATGATGATGGACTGTGCAACGCAAAGCTGAAGCTAGGTTCAATTTCAATAGAATGGGTTTGTGCTATAGTTTGTGTTATAGAAGAAGCTCTAAGCCCCACTGTAACGAGGGTTATTTTGTAGCTAAAATGAGTTGTGCACAGAGAATTGAGCTCTGCAGAAAAAAATGTGCTGTGCTGAAAAAAGTGTGCTGTGCTGAAAAAAGTGTGCTGTGCAGAGAAAAGTGTGCTGTGCAGAGAAAAGTGTGCTGTGCAGAGAAAAGTGTGCTGTGCAGAGAAAAGTGTGCTGTGCAGAGAAAAGTGTGCTGTGCAGAGAAAAGTGTGCTGTGCAGAGAAAAGTGTGCTGTGCAGAGAAAAGTGTGCTGTGCAGAGAAAAGTGTGCTGTGCAGAGAAAAGTGTGCTGTGCAGAGAAAAGTGTGCTGTGCAGAGAAAAGTGTGCTGTGCAGAGAAAAGTGTGCTGTGCAGAGAAAAGTGTGCTGTGCAGAGAAAAGTGTGCTGTGCAGAGAAAAGTGTGCTGTGCAGAGAAAAGTGTGCTGTGCAGAGAAAAGTGTGCTGTGCAGAGAAAAGTGTGCTGTGCAGAGAAAAGTGTGCTGTGCAGAGAAAAGTGTGCTGTGCAGAGAAATGTGTGCTGTGCAGAAAAATGTGTGCTGTGCAGAGAAAAGTGTGCTGTCCAAAGAAAAGAGTGATGTGCAGAGAAAAATGAGCCATGCAAAGAAAAGTGTGCTGTGCAAAACAAAGTACACCCAGCACAGCATGCACTACCCGACTATCATCTAAAGTTATAAAGCAGCCGTCACAGCAGTGCAAGTAGAATCAGTAGCAGAAATTTTTATGGTTCTTCAAGGTTTAGATTATGTCATGTTATACCTCTCACAATTTTGAAGTGTAATATAAAAAAAATCTTAGAAATTCAGGAGTCCTTCTACCATCAATGTCACCATAGAGAGAATTTTCTTTTTATAAGGATAGACAGAAAATAAAGTATATTACAGATCTGTAGTGATAGTAGCAGCAAACAACAGAGGCGCAAACACGTCCTGATATAATTCACCTGCATCTCATGACTGACTCTCTGTGGCTTCTTAGGAGGTGTTTTGTTCATCCTTGTCTTGAATTCGACCAGTTCGACTGCAAAGTCATTTCCATCACTGAGTCGCAGTTCGTCAATGATCCCAAATATTGGAACACCGTCTACTTCTCCAAACACGTGTACCTCCCGCACCACAGAGCTCTCTTGGGACAGCAAACGGCGGATGAATGTCAGTGTGTTTGAGTACTGAAAAAAGGTTCATGATGAGCAAAAAATTCTGTATTAAATTATGAACAAAACCTAGAAAAATGAAGTTTCACTAAGGCCAGTGATCTCTATGGTAGCTCTGAGATTATATCAAAGTCAAAACAACCTTTACTTCACTACATTTCTACAGTAAGTTGTAAGAAAATACAATGCATTGATGATAGTATTTGATTGAATGTACATTCTTATTGATATCTTTCCTGATTTGTTTTTAATACAGTTCCTGTATTTTGTCATTAGTTTCAAGGATCACTGGAAACAATACCCTCATTCTCACTTCCCTCTGCATAATGCATGGGAAGTTCTCATTGTCAGTTGCCTGTTCATATGAAACTTGATGGCAATTAATCAGTAAAAAGCTCTAAAACATTGAACAATAAAAGTGTGCACAAAAGAATTGGAAGCACAATAAGCTTACAAATTTTAATTACTTGAAATTCATGTCATACACATTCTTTGGTACATTTTGGGTTATCAAAAGCACATATCTACTTATAATAGCATTGCTCTATTTAGCAAAACAAAGCATCTAGGAGTGACTTCTAGAGCCAGCATATTTGAATGTAATATTAAAAATTTGACCTATGGAATATAGATTTAAAACCCATCAGCATAGAAAACACAATTAGATCTTGAAGACTAAAGATGCTTTGCAATGCAGGACTCACAGGTAGAGCAGCACGATCTTCATTGCTGGTGGTCTCAAGAGGCTCATATGACTGGATTTCTAGTTCTGTGTGATGAAAAACATTTCATTTGACAGAAAACACAAACTGTTGATACAGTAGGTACTTCTGTACAAAAAAATTCAGATTAGCTCAAGCTTCTGGTCTGGATTTGCTTCAGCACACCAAAAGCTTGGGCTGATCTGAAAAAAATTTTGTCTTGTTGAAGTCCTACAAAATGAAAATGGAACCTTGAAGAAGTCTAAACTAACTTGCTATAACTTGTCAGGAATGATTCAATATTTAACACTAACTTGCTATAACTTGTCTAGAACTTTTCAATATTGAACACTAATTTGTTGAAAAAAAACTGTATTTGCAGGTACATGTGACACCCATGATTTTATATGAATATATTGGAAAAAAGTATTGAATAATCCAGACATCCAAAAATGTGCAACTTTCAGAGAGTATACTGACCCACAAATTAGAAAACAAGTATCTATGCAATAACAACTAAAGCCAGCCAACGTATGCATCTTTCATGATGGTAAAAACTTGGTATGCAATTTCAGTTACAATAGAGTTATATTTTTAAATACAGACTAGACCACTCATAACCCATTGGGTCACTATTTCAAGTCCTGTTTGAACCTTTGTGATTTTTCTTTCATTCCCAAACAAATACTACATGTCAACAAAAATTAACTCATTCATTTAAATTCTTAATGAACCATAACCATGATATTATGGGAAAACTCTTATTTCATCACTGAGATGAGCTTGAATTTTTTAGCCCATGTCATTAGCAAACAGTGTACACAGTTTCAAGAACAAACAAGTGATCAGAGTTTTAGTATTATATTAGACCACCCATAATCTGTTGGGTCACTGTTTTAAAGTCCCTTTTAAGCTTCTTATGATTTTTCTTTATTTCCTCACAAATATCCAAACCAAAGAAAATAAATCATTCACTTTAGTCCCATTGAACTGTAACCATGATCATTGGAAAAGACCTTATTTAATTACTGAGGGACGAGTTTTGAATTTTTATTGTATGTTTTTGCTGATGAATGGCTTTGAAGCAAGATGATCAGAGTTTTGGTACCATAGAGATATGGTAGACACATAACTTCAAACTTCCAAAATGAATTCACTTACATTACAATTTTCTTTTTTGTTGTGAATTACAAAGGACTCAGTCAAAGACAATATTTTATTTGAAGGCTGAGCTTTTGGCAGAATGTGATCTTGCTGTCATCATAACAACGTATTTGGACAATGAATCACAAAGACATCCAATATTTTCCAAAAAACTTTTTTTGTAATTTAGCATGGCACAAATAGTGCAGTCAAGACGTCTTACAAGTTCAATAAAATAATAATATTAAGAAAAACATCTTTTTCTTGATATTCTGCTCTGTGTCCAAAGCCCTTCTTTTTTTTCTTCCCAAACAATACCCCCACCACTGCAAGGACACACACACCTCTTTCTTTATGCAAGAGCTGTCCAGCAGTAACCTCTTCTCGTCGAGGGATGATTTGATGCCTGACCGCAGATGGCACAGAGCGACTATACACGACCTGCTGCTCACACCACAACTGCCCAGTCAGGTCAGAAACACTCACTCTGCCACTCTGGAGTGTCACCAGGGGAGGATTTTCTGGATCTGATTTTAAAGAAATGATTATTATTGATACATAGTTTACCAGTTATAAAAGCTAATTACTAGAATAGCTTGTCAATGATTTGAGAGAAGTTTTAAGTTAAGGAATGAATTTAAAAAAAAAAATTATAATACTTACCATCATAAAAAGTAATCAAGCAGAGAAACTAGAAGGTATATCTTCCTATGAAGTAAAAAGATCAAATCTAAATAAGGTATATCTCACTCATGAAAAAAAAAATTGCATAACACATTATCTCAGCCAGTGCTGATGAATTAGAAGCAGCAAACCCAAGAAATATTTAAATCACCCTAGCAGATGTTGCAGTTTTCAGCATAGCCTGATATGATAGCCATCTAGGGGTATTATCATTTAATCCTCAAAAGAGAAGTTTGAAATCTCTATTTATTCCTTGAGGATCACTAGTCCTAAAGACAGGTTAAAGAATAGATAATTGCCACCATTGGCTATGCTTACTAACCTACCACATCATCAGCTATGCTTAATTGCTTACTTTAGACAAGAATGAAGGGTCAAAAGATTCAAATTTATCAATACATATTTTTCATTTAATATAAAATGTGTGATATAGAAATTACTGTTAGAAAAAGGGTTTTACCATCATCACCTTAAATTAGTATCCAATTACATAATTAATTGCTCATTTCAAATGCCATGTGCGTGCAGCTAGAGAAACACTTTCAGAAAAAGTTCAGCAGAAAACTTACCTAAATTTTGAGAAGAGTAATGGGTATCACACTGCTGTACATAATCTTTGATGTTCAATTCTTTCTCTCCTTCCTGTGTTGTTGCACTTGCACATTCAACATTGTCACTGGCATCGCCAGGAGAGGCAATACTTGAAATTGCAATTTGGTTTGCATCCACAGAATTCTTCTTTCTGTGAACACTTTCATTAAGAGAATTTGAACAGGATTCCAAGTGTTGAATCTTTTCACAAGATTTATTAGAATTTTGAGATGAGCTGCCATGTAATTCAAAATTAGAACTATGCTGCAGAACTTCACTTTGGCTGCTACAGGATGGTAGTAGTGAAATATCACTTGAGCTCATACATCCAGGCCTGGCACTAGGACATAGAGTGCTTGAAGAATTGTTCTCAGCTGCTGTAGTACAAGGAGATAATGTTGAATTCCAACTCTGATTCCTTGGATTTATTTTGGAATTTATACTGCTTTCGTCATGCTCAAAACACATTTTCTTGCAAGCTTGCTGAGCACTATCCAAGTCACTTTTTTTAGATTCATCAATGAATGCATTTTGCAAGTTGCTACTACTAATATCTGTAGTAGGTTCCATCTTTTATAGTAAATCTATAGATAATGCATAGTAGAATACCTGCTCAATAGGTAATTATATAAAATAAATGCAACACAAAAAACAAATATAATATACATTAAAAGTTGTAAGCTAAAAACATACAATGCCATGTTGGACTTATAACAATTCATTATAATGTATATCAGGTAAAACTATATCATAAAGCAAAACATAATAGTTAACAACTACAGTACATATCTTTATATTTAGCTTAATTTATACTATGCAAATAAAAAGAAACAAAAACTTTTTAAGAAGACAAAAGTTCGTAAAATCATTATTATTTTTCATCATTATAATACTATAACTCTTGACACCTGCATAATAAGAACCATAAAATCATCTATACAATTAAATAATCAACTACATTAACATTAAATCCAGAAAAATATTAAGTTTACTAATTATGATCAACATTTCTTACATAATATTTTGAAGAGACATCTCTTAATTAGACAATTTAATCCCACATTAGTGTTTAAATACGGCCAGTACATATTTACATATGTTGTCTACACTATTTTTGCCTCATTTCTTTCTTCCAGGAAGGAAGAAATATTGCTGTGCATATTTACATACTTTAATGATGAATGAGAAGCAGCATCATAAAGCACCATTGGCTACGCTGATAGACCCCCACATCGTCAGTTGTGCTTGGTTGCTTACTTCCGAGATGAATGAGGGGTCAAGAACATCCAAGCGTATCAATACATATTTTCATTTAATTTACAAATTATTGTTGTAAAAAGAGTTTCACCAATGGGGATATCTCGAACAGAAAATGTAGAATACCAATTATCTGAAGCGGCATTCTGCACACCTACTCATCTCATCCGACCTGACTCCGGAGTCTGGCCATCAACGATTACGACCGTCACCGTTTCCACGATTGAATGAAAGTGTTGCCACTTTCCTTAAAGTGGTGTAATCTTTGTATACAAACAATCTCAAAAAGAAAATGTGATCCAGTAACTACGCAGTAACTATAAGATANTCATTTATTTATATATCAATGAATACGACACCATATTTGCAATCTGATGACACTAAAAAGTATATTTTTTGCCACGGCTTTTAAATAATTTCCTTTTCATGATAACCACGTATCACAAAGGGTAAAGATGAGGTGAATCTGTTATCACTAAAAATGACCATCGTTTCTAATAGTAGCATTTCCGGGTCAATGACATTACTAGCTGGTCGCTAAAATCCAGAAACCTTAGAAAAAATTTTTCAAGCACAAAGTCGTGAAGAATATCACTCAAGTAGCAACGCCTTGGCTTTAAATGTCAAAATTCAGTTTCAAACGGCATTGGGCCGTTTGGGTGTTTAGGGAATGTTGATTGAAGTTTCGTCCGTTAATTAATTCTGTATTTTAAAAACCAAAAGCGTTATAAATATCCTTTTTCTATACCTGCTATTTAGCAAGGAATAGGCACGAACGGCCAATTATGAGGCAAAGCAAACGGGGATGAGTAATTTTAAAATCATATGATGACAATTTCTGGAAATATAATCGACGAATTGAAAATGAAGTTGTTTACGAGGAACTATTTCTAGATGAGGCTCTCCAACGCCTCACAGTGTTTACGTACGCTAGGAAATAAGTCAAAGGAAAGCTTCTCTATTATACTTTAAAATGAAAAGCAGCCCAATATTGCAACATTTATGACGCACAATTTAGCACCGCATAGTCGCAATAATAACTTTTAAGCAACGTGGCTGAGAGGTCTAAACTCTTAATCTATTTAGTCGCGCTATTCTAGAGTTTACATCGGATACAATGAATCGGAGAATGATGGAATATTTCTAGAACATATGAATATGCTATCAAGATACAAACTGGCCAAGAAGCCAAATCGAATTATTACAATAATTTCCTGGCTGCTCTCGAATACCCAAATTAGGAAGATATGAAAGCTACATGTAAATCAAGGTACTCAACTTATGTAAATGTACAGGTGTTAATTGATTAACAACACTCAATCACAATAACCTTTAGTTCAAGCCCAACAACATTCCTCACATCCCTCACCACACGTGGTTGTAAGGCATTGAAAACACAACGGTGAAACGTGTTGAAATGAATAAACGTTCTTTTTTTAAATAGTTGTCGAATTGGTGTAAAAGTCTGCGAATACGTGGCATGAATCTCAGGTGGCTCAGCGCTGGTGCAATGCCTGCGAATTGACGTGACTCAGACCTCGTGAGGTCCAGAACTCTGAATTGGTGGCACGCCGGTGAATTACAGGAACGTTTATGAGCGCTGCGTAGAACGTAGCCGTTGATATTTTCTCGGTACTCAGAAGCTGTTGAATGGCAAGGTGGTCTTCTTTAAATGTTCGCTTTGTGCGATGTAAATGTGGATATCTCGAAAACGTTGAGTGTAGTCATAAAGTGGTCTCCTCATATTATATGCCCTCGATGACGAAGGGAGAACTCTACGGCCGAACGAAGGTAGAAGTCTTCCTTTATTCATCTTCTCGGTAGTCGCTGACTTTGGTTGTAAAGAAGGCTGTCTCGCACGTTATGTCCTTGAATGCTCTCAACTCGTCAGGGCCCAACCCTTTTGCAGCGCGCTCTATGGGTTTGTCGGCTCCATGTCGTACTGGTTAGTATGATAACCTCGCAGCTGGGACGTTAGGGATCGAATCCCGGTTCAGGCACGGAATTTCACGTAACCAGGGAGTGCTCATCTTGGAAAATGAAGCTTAAATCACACGTTCCTCACATCCCTCAACACGTCAGTAGTTGCAAGGCATTGAAACCCAACGGTAAAACATGTTGGAATAAATAAAGGCTTACGAAAGCGCCTGAACTGGGTATAAGAGACGCTAGGGGAGCGCCTTGGGCTGCCACATCGGAAAATTTTGGATTTCAAATGTATAATGGAGGATGTTATCTAAATCATAACGACATAAAATAATCCCCGATACTACGACCGTAATAATACATTTAACACATGGATATAGACAGAGGTGGGCAGCGCTACTTTGAAATGTAGCGGCCGC
>VOMN01097380.1:0-27971 GCA_014899125.1 Orchestia grillus | reverse complement strand
TCCCGTATCCACTTTACTAACTTGCCCGACTTAAATTCCTCTCTTTTAATTGACATAAGTGTATATTTTCTCTTCTATGCACGGCTTCAAACAAGCAAACAAGACGACCAGAGTTTCAGTATTTTATAGATAGACTAGATAGATCGATAATCATTCAGTAACTATGCTACCGATGGGAATGCAACCCAAAATGATTTGCATTTTTTAAATTTGTTCTAAAATGGCTGCAGTTCGAATGTTCTTTTAAGGTACCTAATATGAACAGGGAATATTTTATTTGGTATATTATGTTTCTTACATAAATTTCTATGCAGTAGAAACATAGTTTGTAGTATTAATGTGTATTTAAATCTGTGATAACCTATGTTCCTCTTATGCTTCTTCAGTGCATGACAAAGAAGATCATTTCGTGCATGTAAGCAATGACACCACAATGACTCTTTAGTACTCGTCGTTACCATTCTTTGTCAAGTGCTGCGATTGTCATATTTTATGAGAGGATTTTTGAATGTAAGACCGACCAAGATAGGCGCACGGTACCGTGAAAATTGAGATCGAACCCATTTTGACAGGGCGCTGTTTTTGGCAGGTCGCCAGTCTGCTAGCAAATCCTCTGGGCCAGGTGCAAGCAGTCAATTTGCCGCCGGCTTAGTTCGGACTGCGGCCCGTAACCAGGTTACGGCGCCATTTGCTCCCGATGCTGCCGTGAAAAGGGGCAAATTTGAACCTTGCTTCTTCTGTTTCACGAAATCTTGTGCATCTTACTCCCTTCTTCCGTTCTTACAGCCTCTACTTATTCGCCGCTGCGGAATCACTGAGGCAAAAAAAGCGTTGCAGTGTGTTTCGTAGATGTCTAATTTGTCACCATTGTTATATATGTTGAAGTGAAAGGCCCTGAAACTGACACTATTGAAGTGACGTTTTTTACATCACACTATAAATTTGAGGAGAATATACAAAATGTCTTACAAAAACCCGAACCGAGTATTTTTTGCTATAAATTAAATGCTTATGGTATTCTTGAGCTGGTATTACTAATACAGAGAAAAAAATACATACTCGGTTCGGGTTTTTGTGGGACGTACTGTATGTTACAAAAAATCACGCGATTATAAATTGCACGGCCAAAAAGTTTGTCGCACCTTTCAGAAATGTGGATGTAACAAAACCAATCAAGCTTAATAGTTCATTGGACCACTTATTACATAAATTTCAGCTTTCGGTCTATTAGCCATGGGTTCTACAAGATTTTGCAAATAATTTAAACGAAAATTTATACAAAGTACGAGCAAACGTTGAGAAAGATCCAACGAAGAAGGAAGAGATGTTGAGGCTCGCAGCTCTCTCTCTCTCCAGTTGGTCCCACGAATTTTCGAAATGGTTTGAATCAGGAGACTGTGGAGACCAGTCCATTTGATAAAATCATTCTGCATGACCCATGAACAAATCTTGTACCACATGAGACTGGTGGATGCAAGCGTTGTCATCTTGAAAAATACCAGCAAAACATAAAAATCCTCGGACGAGTGTATTTGGTCTTCCAGGATGTTCAAATAATCCTGAGATTTCCTTTTGTTTCTGTTCAAGATTGCCGAACTTAATCCATGTGCAGCAACCCCAGATCATTACACTGCCTTCGGAAGCCTGTCCTATCGGAGCGATGCATGAAGGATTCAAAGCTTCACGGGCTTCCCGCTTCACTCTAACTCTGCCATCTTTCTATAAGAAAGTGAACCTCGATTCATCTGACCATAGGACGTGTTTCAATTGCTCTACAGTCTGGCATTTGTGATATTTTGAAAATTGGAGACGTTTCGGTCCATTAGCTTTATTGGCCAATTGTTTGCTGGTGGTGGCGCAACTCCTTAAACCCATTTCCTTCAATTCTCGGTGTATGGTGTGAACAGAAATTTTCTTAGAACTGCTGTTAAGCATGTGAATATGCTAGCCAACTACTGAACACCATACCGCCGGTTTGCCTTATTTAATTTTTTCAGAGAATGCCTGTCGCGAGTAATCAAAATGTAAACATCGCCACCAAAACCTGTAAATGACAGCACTTCACCAATTTTTACCTCTGAATAATTGTTCTTTGCACTGTCTGAATCCTATTGCCATCATTTGAGACATTTCTCTGGCGGATTTCGCAGCCCTGTGCAAACCAATAACCTGTCCTTTGTCAAAGGCAGAGGTTTGTTTTGTAGGTTTTTTTCAGCAGGATTATTCATGCTTGTGTTGTCGCGGAGATAGCGGCTGTATCACTGAAAACCAGTGACACTGAGCGCAACTATTTTTACCGTATTATTTTTCTTCAAATTTGTTAAGAAGAAGCCTGTAAAATATTGTTCAAATTAGGTTTCTATTTTACCGAGGGCGACGAACTTTTTGATCCGGTACTTCATTAAAGCAAATAAAACGCTTGACATTACTACTGTAAAAAAATGTTCCATTGAAAAATTGTTTTAAGTGAAAACAACATCTTACATGAAGGAAAAATTCAACGTATTAACTCTTTGCCGAGTAAAACACATGCCTGCACTCGCCCAATGAAATCAAAATCACTTTTATTCGCTCAATAAAATTATTCATTTAAAATTCCTTGCGTCTGAGAGTAATTTCTGATGATTAAGTCCATAACATTTTTGCGGCAGCGATAAAATCGCTAGTGACGCAATTCTTTCGATTATCTTTTTAGTTAAGTGCCGGTATACATTTTTTTTCTCCCCGTCAGAAATTTATTTTTTGCGCAACGAACATTGTGCACAAACCAAGTGAGACCCCTGACCTGACTCGATGTGAACTTCATTTTTGATGATCAATTGAAACAATGATGTACGTAAAACACAGCATATGGTCTAATACTCTGAAACAAAGTGTCGTTCCTGTACTCCGAGCTAGACATTATTCGGATCATATTTATATCGAAACTGGCTGGAAAGTCACGGATGATCAAGTGTAGAGATCTGTAAATTTGGATTCTTTGTTGACTGGTCTGACGGAACTTATTGTTAAAGTTTTTGGACCTCAATGGGGCGAGTAAAGTTTGGAAGACGACAGATTCTGTGTTATGATCCAAATAATATCGTCCCAAATGTCAAGTTCGACCGAAGCAGCCTATTGGTCTTGAGGTACTTGATGTCTGAGAGCACATACAAGTTTCAAATTAATGAAAAACATATATTCAATGGCTCGTAAAATATTTGATACGTGTCGCTGAATAGTGAACGATAATTTGAGAATATTTCATAAAAATTTAGGAGACCTATCATCTGTTAGGCAGTACAATTTTTCGACTTTTTAAAATTTCGATGATTTTTAGACAAACGGAAAGTTTTAAAGGAGGAGGGCTGTGACATCGAGCACGAGATCAGAGAAACTCCATTGTTGTTTCAGGTGAAGTTGGGAATGAAAATATAGTTGGCTATTCCGGCACTGAATCGGAATCTTATTGAGAACGTCGGCGGGATTTTTTCTTGAGGGAATGGGGGACCCCAAAATTCCAAGGCAAGTCTTGAATAATTTTAAATGTGTGTGCAAAGTGAAGTGCGTTGATTGGATTTATTGAAATGGCAGAATCTCGTTAAAAAACGCGAAACAAATGCCGTAGCTGCATGCAAAAGCATCAGAGCCGCGCGTAGCAACACAAATGCTGCGGCGTGAACACGTCGTATTTCTTCAATGAAAATGAGTGACACGAGTCAAAAATATATTTGACACTCAACAAGTTGCAAGTATGAGCAAATTTTTGCTGTAAGAAATTGAATTCCTTCAGTTTGTTGCATGTTCATTCCTCTCATCGAAATGTATGAAAACATATTACTCTCTACTGAAATTGTTCATTAAATTATGAGCCTGCCAGAGAATTTCTGAGCATTTAGTGCTAATTTTGCAAATCGCGGCTCATTTTCGTCATTGTACTTTACTGCATCGCTCTGACGTTTTATACTAAATTATTCTTAATTCATGTAATTCATATAAACGACTCGTGTGTCTATTATTTTAAGATAAACTTTCAGTCCAGACTTACGTCCGTTCGTTCAAAGCGGAGAACGAACTGATCTTAGTGTAAGTACATATAATCGCTCCACAACGCCCTCTTGCGGGCAGGGAATCCATTTCTTGGTCACCACAGCCAACGCCGACCACTTCTATTGCTGTTCTCGTGTGACACATCAAAGTGCCGGCACAAAACAAGGCAATCTTCTTAATTGCTTTGAATTAAAACTGTGTCATTTGAAGTCATTTAAGTTGGCTCCGGCCATTACAGCATCAGTCGAGTGCTGGCCGTAGGCTTAGGCTCGAGCTTTTGTTTCTCATTTGAACTTAATTGGCTGTTCCAACGCGTAGCACTTTTTATCCGAGGATCAAATAAAAAATTGAGCGCACCGGTATTTTGTCTTTTCAGTATTTTTTTAGTTTTTTTACGCTCATTAAAGTTCTGTTTGAGCGCTAGTTTTGCTTGAACAAAAAGGCGTTAGCAGAGCACGCTTTGGGTATCGGGCTTAAGAATTTTTTTTAGAATAGGTGCAATTCGTGCAAATATCACGCGTCCCTTAGAGAGCAATTTCTGATATCCTTTGATTTTCCCGTTCATACATGTTCATTTTCTAGCGTCAAATTTATGTATCATATTGAATTTACTCTACTCATTCCTGCGGCATGAAAAACAATAAATACGTCCAATTTTGATTTATCATCATTCAACTCATGGACGTAGATGCGCAATCAGTAGTTGTTTTGGATAGCAGTTTTTTACTAATTAAACACGGTTATGCACTTATTAAGAGAAAATAAAATCATATTCGTACTTAGTCTAATATTCAGAAAAACGTTTTGCATAAGCTCAAATTGCATTAGGCACGATTTACTTTTGCACGTTCGTCGCGAGTGAACTCGTGAGATAAAAACTAGGGGCAATAATTCGTATTAAACGTTGAATTAATCTCTGAGTATTCCCGATGACGTTTTCCGAAGCTAAATATTCTGCGGCTCGTAGCGTGTACTGGACGACCATTTCAGCTTTGTTAGAAAACTATGGTTTGAAGACTGGTAATATTTATGACACTGACACGGGGTTTTTGATAGTAATTGCGATGCTCTATTTGAAATCGGATAGACAACACCATTGTTATTATTTGAAGTCTGAGTAATTAGAAGAAAGGGCCCTCGGCCAGTCGATGGCTGCTTGAGAGCTGGAATGAAAACAAGTTGAGGAGGCGGCGTTTGAAAAGCCCTTGCAGAGATCGCTGAAACTTTGCAACAATTATCACGTCCAATTCTACATTTACTACGAATAGCAGGGTTAATGAAAGCCATTTCAATTCATCGCACACGTAGAATTTCATAATTTTTTAGTTATTTTATTTGTGTCGCGCAGGAGATACTCACCTGACGTTACTGCGTCATTTTTATATAGGTTGCCCTAGAAGCCTTGTAGCTTATTCGGGCCCACATGTGGTATATATCCTGATCCCGGTTCTTCGTCATTCTTCATTTGATTGTAAACCTGTATCTGATGTAAATTACTTATGGTAAATAAATGTTTACAAATGTTTACAAAAATGTTTACCTCGGTCGCTGTTCATGCTAGGCAACGACAGCGCGTTGTGAGGAATTTGAAAATTTAAATAGCTGGCGAAAACCACTGGGTTCGTCTCCTTGCGTCTCACGTGTGACGCAGCCCCTAAATTTTTCGTTGAGATTTTTTTTGATCATCATTGAAATAAAATGAAATCATCACAAAAAAACTCGCACAGACGAACAAAATAAATATCTATATGATAGATGTCCGAAATGTTCCTTTGCCTCTTCCGTACTTCCTTAGAACAAAACACTCGCGCATGGATAAAGAAATATTCACATATTAGTCTTTGAAAATCCCACCTCCGCGCCTTCCTCGCATTCTTGGTACAAAACACATGCTGATCGATAAATAAAACATTTATATTTTAATGTTTAAAACTCGTTCTCCGCACCGTGCGCGACGCATGAGTTATGACACGTTATAATACACCGTGAGCAAGCACGACAGGGTGGAAGGTTCCCGAGGTTGATCCTGTGGGAGTTCCCAACGGTTCTGTACGCCGTTACTGCGCTCTACGAGTCATGATGAACCGTTGTTCACCTGCCACCACTGGATCCTGGCTCGTCTGCCGCACACCTTCTTCTTTCACCGCTACGCCTGGTTACCGTTCAGGATTAATGGTATACATGCATCTTCTATCCATAAAGTCCTGTTTTTCTGCTTCTGTTGTCACATTCCTATCGGATCGCTTTATGCGGTTAACTTCTATTTTTCTTATCGATGTGATAGGACATCTCAGCATCGATTGAACTAACATTGCATTCACTTCAGTGTGTTTAACTCAGCGACACTCCCTCACTTTGTTGTACCACCACGTCCACTCACCACTGTGTTGTACCACCACGTCCACTCCACCACCGTGTTGTACCACCACGTCCACTCCACCACTGTGTTTTAAGCCTTCGTTAGCCAGGCTACTGGAACAGCTGCCGTACTTTTTTAGGCCTTATTCACAATTTGTGACTTCTAGATGTTTTTTTTAAACTAACGCTCACATGGGCGGGCGAGATCTAAAATAAGCTTGCATAAATTTACCTCAGCTCGTTTCTTATTTGTATCATTCATAATGCCCCTGCAAATTTCACGTGCAATGTTTCGAAGCCACAGCTCCTTTTTCTTCACGTGGTATCCTATAACCCTCTTCGGTTTAAGTTTTTCTAATTAATCCTAGAATAGTTTCCCCGTGTTTGTCGTACTCTCCTCAAATGATATTTTCCATTGGGACACAAGCTCCATTTTTCATATGCATCTCTCATGATGGGAGCAGCAATATCATTTTATTTATTTATTAATGATTATGCTATTCATACATATAATGACTGTTGTAGAAATGTCATTTTGTTTATTTGTTTATAATTATGTTGCCCATAAATATAATGAAAGTAATAAAAATATCATTTTATTTATCTATTTATGGCTGTACTATTCATACATAAAATGATTATGCTATCTTATGCTATTCGGTCAAAATATTCCCCTTGGCGCTGCTCGTATATAGCACTTAATACGTGTCGGCTATCAATTCCAAAAAATGTTCGCCCTCAAAATACAAGTCCATTCCTTCCAAGTGCACATTGTGTGCTGTAGTTCCTGCCTCGCCCTCTGTATGGGTTGTTCACGCACTTGTTACCGCCCCCGCTCAACTAGTCTACTCGGGTGCCTGTGGGTTATTGGTGTCTGACGTCATCAGACTCGGGTAGAAACCAACAATGGGCCACTGGTGCGTTCCTGTTGCTGTGTTCTATTCTATTCTATTCTGTTCTATTCTATTCTTTTGAATTTTAGAACAAGAATTGCATTTCCCACGCGAAGTGCTCGTCCCACTTGTGTTGGACTTGAAGAATATGTTCAACCCTCACAACACGTGCACAAATATGTATGCATATTTTTCTTGGTCAGTGTATGTCCCTCATTAATACACGCTGCTCACAAAGTATTCGTCATCAACAGCTACAGCTATCCGTCCCACTCGAGTGTACGCGTCGCGCTCTCGGCTTTCGTTTTGTTGAGAACTTGCCTCGTTGGAGAGACGTCAGCATGGCCCTCACAAGGCAGCCTTCGTTAGCCAGTCGTAGGATGCGCCGAAGCGCCGCTTCGTTCTCATAATAGACTGAAAATAAATCTCATTATTCCGAGCCCTTGAGAGGATCTCGCTGGAAAGCAAGACCTCTGTATTCCAAACTCCAGAGCTCTTTCGTGCTCTCTAATTCGCTCGGTGCCCTCTCTCAATTCAACCGCGCTTAGGAACAGGTTTTAGCTGTCGAGAAAACATTGATGGCTGCACCCGCAAATGTTGGAGGTTGGGGAATGTTCGTTATTGGCCCCGAGGAATTTGTGCTTGCTCACTCATATTTTTGCCAATATTTTTAATAATTCCTTGTAACTCTGCATCAGAGTTCTTTGCACGGTATGAAAAAATGAATTGAAATAGCATTATTCATTGCTACACGTTTATATTCCTAGTGCTATAATGTTGGGCACGTGAAGTTAAAGTGAATTGCAAAAATTATTGAGAACCATCACCCAAACGAAGGTATAGCCAGTAAAACTATTGTTTTTTAAATGACAATGAATTTTTCAATGAACATTATGCCGTACTTGAAAAAAAATTCAGCGAAGAAGAGATCCAAATCTAATTTTTTAGTGTAGAGCTAGTAATAAATTGGGCACTGAACCGTGGAAAACCTCTAACTTAAAACTGCTGCTTTTGTGGGAGGCGATTCTTCTTCACAGTGGCAGCCTCCCCGTCCTCGACTGCCCCTCCACTACGATGGCAATTTACGGTATTAAATTTTAATTTATTTTATCTTTCTGTTACTCATGTAATATCTTATTTGAGAGCATTCCAAGGGAAAATACAGATAAAAACATGAGGTTTTGAGAGCATTCCAAGTGAAAAAACGGATAAAAACATAGTTTCCCACTTTCCTGAGACGAATTCATTACCTTCACGTTAAATTCAATTGAAAAAAAAATTTCTGTTCTCGGCCAATTCGCGTCGCGGCCAGAGTTGAGGAATTTATGACATTCATGAATCGAGGTTCTTCTGTGCTCAACTGCCTTCTTTACAGTTGATATTTTTTCTATAAAACTGTTGGAATATTGTTTTCAGTAACTGTGAATTTGTTTTGCTTATAATATCATGCTACATACATTTCATTTATCACTAATTATTATATTTATGTATTTCTCATTCATGTTGAGAGTAATAATTTGAGTTTATAAAAAATATATTGAGCTAAAAAATTAGTTGACGCAATTTTGAGGAGAAAACTGTGGCTAACGTAATAGTTCTGCTGCTGTGGAAATAAATTTTCACCTTAAGCAAAACCAATACTTTCAAGTCCAATATTATCGAAATGATAAGTTTACGTTGTGAATAGACACAGGTCGATTTTAATTTAGTCTATAATCAAGTATGTTTTGAGACATAAATGAGGTAATGCAAACTGAGCTTATGCGAGGGTTCTTCTATACGTTAGTTTGTGAGAATGGCTTGTGAAATAACGATGAAATACTTGGAGATGTTTGAGCCTTCAAGCCCCGGCCACACTGGGGTGCCACCGCTTTAAATAATCATAGATTTTTGGATCCTACTCAGTTGAGGTACTAGTAATGTTTTAAATATATTTTGCTGCCGCTCGCTGTGTAATGGTATACAAATAGCTTTCGTAGTAACAGTTCAAGCGATCCTCGAGACACCACGTATTTACTGGAAATCTGATGTGAGCTCTTGACGCAAGAGCGCGTATTTCGAAAGCCGGGAGCTAAAACTTCGCAACACAAATCAAATGATGCATCGCATGAGTTCGTTATATCTCTAGGGTCGCCTAAAGTCACTATTCTAGTGACCCGTGCTATGAAGTGCACCAAAAATTCAGTGTAACAAACGATCGTTGCTAAACACTGGGTAATTGTATGTACGAGCTTCCGGGCATTCTATACAAAGTTTGAAAGAGGTTTATGAATTGCATTCGAATATGTGTTCAAGAAGTTTCTCCATTCGAATTCAGTATCTCCACATTATGTGTGCTTGTAAAATCTTTCCTTTTAGTTTTTCTTTCTGTAGAAAGCTATGTACGTACGTGTATTGTTTTAAAAGAAGCTCGTTAACGTAAACTTTGTAGCTAAGTGTAACCTGCACGAGACTTACAACTTCTTTTCATTCATGCTCAACACACTTGGTGCGATGCGATCTACCGGTGAGTACCTTTACCCCTGGAAAAATAGCATCGTCGCAGGAAACGTGTTAATATTAGTTCTACTCAAAGATCCTGCAAGAATGTAGTGCACATGAGCCTTGAAGAGTCGGATAGAGAAGAAGAGGGATCGTCGTTTGTGTGTCGAAGCTGCTTTGCTCGTACGAGACCTTCAATTCTGAGCTATTGAGATTGACGTGAGCAGGGACCCTCGAGGCGGGCTTTACGCTCCCTGCAAACGCCACCTCACATTCGTCCCTCCTTCAGATCTTTTTTACTACGCGCATCATTTTTCGTCGCGAATGTCAATACCGCGTAAAAACCTCCCAGCTTGATGAATTTATGACAAGGGTCCGCACATTTTGTTTTGTACTTTTATCGTGTTGCATTGTAGTTCATTAATGCTTGAAATGAATGACGCTTGTGGGACACGTCCGAGCGAGTCAAACTTGTGGAGAGATGTGCCTGACTTGGGACGTGTCAGCTCGAGCAGGGCACGATCTGATCGTGTGACAGATCTGAGCTAATCATAGAGATCCGAGTTTGAGCAGGGCATTGCAAAACGTATTGACACACTTGTTAGTGCAATAAACGCGAAGTAAAACAAAGAATAAACAGGAGTACTTTTAACTTGAAACAAAGAAAAACTCGTTTTATGCATACACTTACTTGAAAACACGTGTACGTTTGTTCAATGTTCGTTTTGCCTAGCTTTTATTTAACCAACACATGTGTCTGATCATCCTGCCACACTCGGGCCTCGCACAGCATGTGAGTAATTCGGTCGTTAGAGGGTAGGACACGAGGAAGCTCGTCCTTGTCGGGGCACGTCTGAGGCGTCGGCGAATTGTAGAGGCCTAGTCAGGCTTTCAGAGGGCAAGTGTGCGAGTTTTGAGGAGATCGGCTAGTGTAGAATTGTTTTATATTTGAAAAAAGTGTCTGCCAATTATTTCCTTGGATTATTCCTTTAATATTCCATTAAACAGTTTTTCCTAAAACAATTAAACCTGAAAATCTGGGAGAGTCTTTTGCTGTTTTTTTTTGTTCAATTCTTCTGTAATCAAATCAACATTTTTTGTCGGTTCCATTCATGTTTTACAATGCTAACGTTGTAAATCAAATAACAATAATAATAATAATAATCGTAACGGCTATAAGCATAAAAAATGTGAATCCTGTCTAGATTATATTTTATGAGATCAGTACTTCGACAGACCCTCAACTTTTATTTGGTCAGATTCTCTAGTGTTTGATGTATTTAATCTTAAAAATTTGACTAAACCGTATATTTAGAAACTGAGTGGACGGTGAGAGGTGGCTCGCGTGACTCCCTCTCTCTCCCTGGCGCAGGAGCTGCGCGCAGCTACAAACTGTCAGGAGCAGCTCAAACAGATAAACGCGCCGCTGTTTGCAGGGAAATAAACCGAGCTCGCAGCAGATTGCGCCATCGAGGAACAAGCCTTGCAGAGCTCCTGTCAAAAATACCCGACGAGGTCAATAAACTTCCCTCCTAAAATTACCATCCAATATCGCTTACGTCATTTTCAACTACCGTCTATGTAAGTCCCAGGACAGTAGTCTTGAAATTTTTTCTTCCTGATAGTTGGAAAATGCTCAACCTAATTTTTGCCGCATCTTTTCCGGAGATTTTGGTCTTGAATGTCAATTTTGTGAATAAAAACGATGGTCTCATTCTCAAGGAAAACTTATGGACACTCTAGTTTTGTTACTCTCTAACGAAATTTAACCTGTAAATAAGAGGGCCCACAGCAGATCGTCCACTTTCACCGTCGAGGACGTAAATTTTTTCTCAGTCTCAGCATACCTTCGATCGAGGTGAGATAAATATTCTTGCTTTATCCTGAATTTTCTCCTTACTCGATTACCATTTTTAATTGGATTGCGTTTTTTCACATTTCGTGGTACAAAACCTGTTTCTTTTGTTCACGAGTTCCTGTCGCAGCTCTTAGCGGAAGAAATTAGGAAAATTGTGATTGAAGCAACCCTTTTCATCCTGGTCATTTTTGAATAGAAAATTATAGAACGGATAGGCTGAATGCCCCATGAAGCCCTCAAAGTAAATGGAGAAATGAAATATGTTGGGGGAAGAAGTACTTATTTCGTACATTTTACACGTCTCACTGCTTCGCTGGTGCGCAGCCTCGATAATTACTCTCTATTGATGTAACTATTTATTGATGCCTTTATAGCCCGTCGATTGGAAGGAAATTGCCTGCCGCGATGGAAGGAAACTCTAATTTTTCATTCGTTTCCTGCAATGTTCAGTGACAACTGCTACGTCTTTTAGCGAAGTTGTCTTCAAAGGAAAATTTCGGTGTACAGAAATAGTGTTCCATCAGTGCCCAAATACTCTGATTAATTATTATTATAGCAAATCGTAGTAAAAGCTAGTGCTGTTAATAACGTAAATATCATGAACACTTAATTAAGCTCACTCATGGTAGTTACTTTTGAATTTTTATGTCAAAATTGATTGGATGCAACCACAACACAGGCCAAGGCTTAAGTCACGTCAGCATTTTAAAATATCGAGCCTTTGTGAAATTCTTATAATTCTTTGTGAAATTCTTGTTGGTTCAATGACTTAGAAAATGCGGTTATAAGAATGTTTTTATTTTGTGGTATGCTTCAAGATCCTTTGCTATGCCTATTTAAAAGTTAAAAGAAGTAATTTTGGTACGGGCAGTGTAATATATTTATAACTTTCCATTTTGTACGAAGCGGAGCGGGTGGAGGTCGCAGCGAACAGGACGCATCTCGTGAATGGCTTCCCAAGATGCCTCGGTTGCAGGGCGGGTCTTGAAAGCAGCTGCTCAAATTCCTAGCGAATTCATTAAAGGTATTATGGCCGCTCAGGCGAGCGTGAAGCTCCTGCCCAAATTCCCGTTTGATAGTCGCAAAAGAAGCTCAATTTATTTGCCTCTCTCATTTCAATGGGAGTTACTAGAAAAAAAAGCTACTTAGGGGCTTGCAAGAATATTTCATGAAATGGGTACTTATGCGGCTGCTGCAATTATGCCTGTGAATATTCTCACACTATTTCGCTTCACGCTTAGACGAATTTTTTCCTCTCAAGAGCTGGAACGTTGACCTGGTAACTGTATTTTTACTGTAGAAGGAAGTTCTTGGCGAGAAAAGAAGGCAAGAAAGAATATCTCTTCTCTTATATGTAGGTGTGTTATAGACGTGTGTTATTAGCGCAAAGTTTCTCATTCTCTCCATTCTCGTCATTTTAGATTCGTGAGTTGCTTAGATTCGTGAGTTGCTTCCCCCATTGCATGATGATCAACAGAGCTTTATTTGATGCGATATCATTTAATCCTAAATGTAGCATTATTCAACCGAAGCAATTTTCAGATTTTTTTCAGCACTCGTTTATTTATAAAATGCTTAATATGTGGGCATGATGCATAGAAGTTTATATAAATTTAAAGAACGTTTGTAAACTTCGTCCACTGACGGTTCGAATAGAGAACCAGCTACCTATTCGTACGGAAACCCTTAGCCAATACGGGTCACGTATCGCTAGCACTTACTGTTCGTTGTTACAACATTCGAATTTGAACAATATTCAACTGAATATCTCTTTATTTGTCATTTATCTTCGCTCCTTTTCCTCTTTGTTTTAATTTTTAGTTGTCATTCATTAATTTGCTAGCAATGACCACGTGAAATTTGAACATCAATGTTGAAAAATTAAGCCATTGACTTCAAGATCGTAGATGTCAAAAGAGGTGATCAGAATAATTTTCCAGTTTTAGCTTTAGGCTATGATATTTATGTTGAAATTTATGGGGGACTTTTTATGTGTCGAAACTTTTCAGTTCGCTCATCTAATTTTATCTATTGAAAGGGATTAGGAGTTTCTCTATGATGCACTGACTCGGCTTTTCAACATTCTGAATACATCGATGATCTTGATTTCATACTTCTCTTTAAAATAAATTATTGATGAAATTTTTCATGAACGTGACACAAATCTCTATCTCTTCTACTCGAAGTGTAAAAAATATTGGTGGTCGAGTACTTATACAAAGAAATTTCTTGATCTGAACTGGACCTTTTGAATTTTAGTTTACATTTGAGTGTTGGACGCTCAGTGCGCAGTAACAGTGCAGGTCTCTCGAGGGCTAAAGCTCCTAACAAAAGTGCCGGATGAGGAAAAGAAGAAAAAGAGTGGGCGGCTCAGGGGTCTCTCCTTCCTGCTCGGAGGAGGCAACCTCCTGTGTTGCTGCCGCCCGCGCATGCGCACAACCTACGCACAACCCATGTCGTGTCACGCACATGACTACGGCACATACCTGTGCGTGGGACCGCTGAATTAAAACCGTGTACGCGTTTCACGTACACGCGGGACCGACATATACCTTGGAAGAACGAGCACGAAGGCTCACCTCTCGCCTGTGGCTGAAGAATGATCTGTACAGTCACTAGGGGCCCGGCTGTGTTGAGGTGCGCAACCGCTAGTCCTCGCCTCTTTAATGGCCTCTATTTGCTCCATTGTGACGTCGGTGGTGAATATCTCTCAACTGCGCTCAGTCAAGTGCTTTTTTCATAACTCATCAGTGAAGCTATTACTTTCAAGTTCAGTGCGGAACGTAGTGACTCGTTGTTTTACTTTAGCGTGGTGCAATGCTTGAACAGGTTCTCGAGCACGGCAAGAAGTGATTGCTGGTGTGTTAAAGCAGATGCTAGTATACAGAATTTTTCAAGTACTAAAATATTTGAGAATCAAATTACAAACACTTTTCAACCGATCGCTAAGATTGCTTTGAAGAGCAAATTTACAGTACACTATACGCATGTAGATTTTCTTTGGTTACCACGGGACGTAGTTCGATGCAGTTCACGTTTCGCTGCTTTTACGTCATTATTTAAGTTTGGTTTTCAGTTGGTGCATGCGGAACGTCGCACAACGACCTCTCGTTGCCTCGCACTCCTGTGACCCTGCGCAAGCCGCCGCTGAAACACAAAGCGCCTTCGTCCCGGGCCCAATGTTTGCAGAGCAGCCAGAGCCTTTCGCAATGAGCAAACGCCTTCGTCGAGTTGCCCACGCCTCTGGAATTTCAGTAAAATAGTCTGACGAATGTGTTCTCTGCTAACGCTCCAAGTTCTTCAGTGATCCATTGTTTTAACCAGCTCATAGTCGAATCATGATATCCTTGTTCGTGCAGTTCATTGAGGTTGCTCTATGTGTAGATTTTGCACTTGGGATGTATTGTTTCTACTACTTTTTTCATGGTAGTATCATCCTTTTGTATTCGTGTAATTCATTTTCTTTTTTCATTTATGTTTGGATTTTTCTTGTATGATTCATTATTATTACCAGTTTGTAGGATAATCGTGCAGTTCTTACTCATGCAATTCATTATGTTTTGCTCATGTTTAAAACAGCGTAGAACGTATGCGGAATGCTGGATTTGCACGGTGTATGCGAGTCGCTCCGTCTCCTTCAACAACACACTGGTGATATGTTTGCTTGGTTCTCGGGGTGTAACATGAAACTCCTATTATATTCGTCTTATGTTAGTAGATAGTAGATGTGATGGTAGTCGCAGCGCTGTAGAAGTACATATGTAGTTCTGTTAACGATACTGTTAATTTTACAGTGGTAGATATCTTGTATGATCAGTGATTATTTTTGGTCTGAGATTATACATCTTATATTTGATCCCGTGTTATTGTCTAGACGCTTGTCCCCGTTTTCATAATCAAAGAAAGAAATATTATCATTGTTTCTCTTTTTGAATTGTTGGAAAAAGCATCTTAAACTACCATTGTGCATTTGTTTTTCAATTTACACGAAATGAAAAAAGTTTTCGAAAATCGCGTTATTCACGTTGTTCTCAGCACTTATTCCATTATATTCTAGCAATATTTCACATTGGTAAAGGTGCTGTACCTACGAATTTATTAAATATTTGAATTGAGCTTTTCAAGCTTAGACTTTCCCAAAAAGAATTCATGAAAAGTGAAATAGAATAACACATTCAACGCTGATTCAGCTTCAACAATGTTCAACTAAGTAATGTTCGATTTCCCCTTATTTATAACTTGCTTCACGCTTAGACGAAGTACGCTTAGGCGTGACCGCTTAGACGTGACCTAACTGATCGAAGTACGTAGGTTCTACCTACCGCGCTATTCACGTGAAGGTTGCTGAGAATACGATTCTTCATCATAGAACGAGTTCTCCACTCTCTACACTCTGACATGACCTGCTCAAATACGTAATCTCTGTGACCAACGAAGAAGCATGGTAGTTTTAAAAAAATGAACTCAAGTTTAAGCAATACTGATTGTATTCTAGAATCAACGTAAAAGTTCAGCACTCAACAAAACACGTCTTTGAAGTATTTAGCCAATAATTTTGTTATTTTCTTTTTTCGTGTTGTAATACTTTAATGGATAGTTTTAACTTCATCTGAAAATTTGGTAATCATTTTTGAAATAATTGTCTTCATCTTTTATTGGTAATTGTCCTCGAATGTTCTTGGTTGATATAAAGTTGAAGTTACAAGCGGTGAGATTTGATGTTTTGAAAGATAACCAATCTCTCTATTATACTCTTGAGGTAAAATATAAAACATGTAAATCAGTGGCAAAATACGGACCAATTTTCTCATTTCTCTCTTAAATAGTATTTTTTCATTGATTCTGATAGTATTACGTTATTTATTCGTAATATATTGTTTTTTTTATGATTAAAAACATGATATGTTTGCTGCATTTTAAATGTTATGCCATCAGTTTACCGTACATGCTCTCTGCAATAATTCACTGACTATTGAATTAGCACAGTAGAGCGTGATGTTTGGGAGTGCCACCACCCGATATTTGCTGGCAAGTGCGTGGCATGCCAGTGATAGCAAATTAATTTCGATAACATCTCTGCTAACATCTAATCATGATGTGGACAGCCCAGCGTTCCAGGCCATGCCCGATTCCAAGCTCGCTGGGCTCAAGTGAAAATCAACCATCAATTTAAACGTATTTACTACAGGGACAACCCGAAAATTTGATCCCACGGAAGTATCAGGGGGTTTAAAAGTAGAAGTATTTTTTTCCAATATGTAGGCAACATGTGTCAAGGTGCGTCTAAATTCAAACGTGGGTTATTAAATTTTAAACGATTGAAAAAATTTACTAAAAACCTTAATATAAATACCACTAACCTCTTGAAATGATGGCTCACTTCAGTTTTACATACATTTATGTTCTTATACTTCAATTCAAAAAGAAACGCTGAGCGTTGAAACCTATATTTCGCGATGCATGGCATATTCATTGCATGATTCACATAGACTCATGTAGAAGTGAATAGTAATCAACATTTTTCCATTGTTTGCCTTAACTATCTACACATCTGAAAAGTTGGCATTGAAGATTAGGAAAGTCTTCAGTAACGATATAAATATGAAGTTATTGAAAAAACACATAGGCTAGAGAGGAATTATGTGTTTATCGTACGTTATCATTTTCCGAATCAGTTTTGTTTTCCAATTTTACTATTTGATTTGCATAATCGAGTTTGAACGTTCTTGAAGTTATTCTTAACTGCTTCGCAGTAAAGTTGTTTTCTTTTTTAAATATTAAAATAAATGCAATTCATATTCTACATAATATGGGCGCATATTTTAAGCGTAGGAATTTGTAACCTTTATCGAAAAAATTTTATTCAATAAATTAACATGGCAGCATTGCGATCAACGGAAAGAAAAATTAAAACTGTCTGACCGGAACGTTTCTGAGCAGGAGTTCGTGATGATGAAGTAGTACGCTGAGTGCATTCTACGTCATTAACGGTCGATGAATTTTGGGAACAGCCACATAAAATGGTTTCTATAAACTTGTTTATAATCAGCAATTCCATTGGTCTCAATACTGCGTTCGTGCAGCCTTCATTCATTCCGTAACGCCAACTGGAGGCACCGCCCCTCAGGCGGCACAGGATGGGTCCAAGGCAATAGGATCAGGTTAGTTAGGTTTGTCTATCCCATGCTATGGGGACTGGTGCCCCAAGGGGCACCGTTAGGTTACCTCAGCTATAGCTAGGCCATCGGTACTTCATCTTTCATGCCCACTTTGCTTCTTTCCATTATCATGCCATCTGCGATGATTATTCTTGATCTTTTCTTCCTCTTCTTTCTTAACTAAGCTGTTTTTATGCGCAGGGAATCTTGTGGTAGAACACACGTGTACATAGATTCCCTACATAGATCCCATACAGAGATTTAGTATCGACTAAAGTCGATACTAAATGGTCTCTTCTTTTCACTCTCTTGAGATCGCCTTTGGTGTGACTTGGGAGCTTTAACTAACCAATTAACGAATCATAAATACTTGAGAGACCGTCAGCGCTTGCACGCAATCGTCCTCTCGTGTATCGGAATGCACGGCTTGTGTTGTTCCCGCGTTGGTCTCTCTGACTTGTCACGGTAGAATTTCCCGCTACGCTGGTCATCTTCTCTCCGTTTTAAAAATGTGGGGTTTTTCTTCTCTCCACTCCACTGTGACACCTTCAATGGGGGCAAAAGAATTCCATTAGCAGGTGGCTATTATTAAGATGAGCGTAAAGAACTAGCACGTCGACCGCTTGTGAGGATTGAAAGTGCCTTCGTATTTAACTAGTTTCGTCCTCACTGGTCTTTACGTAAATGAATATATTACAACTGACTTATAACTGAGATACGTTGATCGCTATCTCAAAATGATGGCACTTCATAGAGATTTTTAATGCGTATTAGCAGATTGTGCGCGCTGGGTGCAATCTGAATCACGGGCCTCCAGACATTAATGAAAACTATATGTCAAATGGTTGTGAGCGCTCACTTTGCATGAAGAAGAGCGACTTTTCTCTCGATGTAAATGGAATCTGAGCTCGGCAGACCTATTACTCCTACATGGCAGTCTCTTTTCAAATTGACGAAGTCTGTTGATGCGAAACAACGAGAAATTGACTATTTTTTCTGAGAAAGCTTGCAGAAGTTAGAAGGACGTGCATGGTTGCACCGGACAACCTCGATATGAGTGACGTCACGGACTCGACCGTAGTTCTTGACTTCTGCAAGTCATTGTTGACTGCGTGGGCGGGGAGGATGGGTTGGCAATGGGAGAACAGGCTCTTAAAATGGACGCCTTGCAGGGGCATGTGTGGACTGAGGAGGAATGGCTTAATGGAAGAGTGAGAAGTTTACTCGAAATCAGCAAAATGATGTGTTATTTGACGTATACGAATGGTCAAAACATCGTACTGCTAGGAAAAATACGTCTTTCTTCGTGAACATCGTTCATGTAACTTGTGGGATTTTATGTGCAGATGAAAATGAGAGAGAAAATAACAGTTCATAGATTCTAGAGTGAGTTAAGACCGTTTTGTACATTTTCTTACTGTCAGAATAATCATCTACCAGTACTATAATTGATTTCCATTGTGGACAGAGACAAACGCCACTCCCTGAATAGTGTGTATTGTGCAGTTGAAATACAGAAAGTGCTCTCTTGTTTCTGCAGAGGCGTCTTTTGTCGATTTAGCTAGGAACTGAAAAGACTTCGATCTGGTCATGGTCAGAGAATCCTACTTAGCTAGAGTGACGAGAAGATACGTCGTGATAAAGCGCTATTCGTGAACGTTTGATTGGAGAAAAGACCTTGATTGAAGTTGTGGGTGTTGAGACTAGAGGAGATCGCAGAGACCGATCTTTCCGTTACTAAAAGATCTTTTGTTGCTGTACGTCTGCTCAGAACTGACGTTTGTACATTTTTGAGTCGATCGTTGTTTATTTTGATGTACTCATTGAAGTTAAAGCCTCAATACCCCTTATTCCCTAATCATGTCAGCCTGTCCATGCATTGCATACTACCTTCACGAACGTGTCTGGCTGCATTTATCGCTAAACTCATTCAAGTTCACATTTGCGTGATTGTTCCGTACATCTAAAATGAGTTTTTTTTATTTGAATATACGTAAAATACTATATGCAAAGAGATGAAATGATGGTGTGATGATAATCGTGCGCAAAAATGTCGAATTTAATCAATGCGTTATCGTCAAATACATCTCACTAGGCTCGTCTCAAATTACTCAGCCACATACATACAGCCTAATTATAGGCTGAAGAGGATATGGAATAAGATTAGGTTTGTCTATCGTACGCTATGGGAGCAGGCGACCCCAGAGAAACGCTATTAGGTTACCTCAGATACTGATACGCCTTCAGTACTTCTATCTTTCGAGCCCTCTTTGTTTCTTTCAATTTTCACACCTTCTCAGCTATCTCTTTTTTGTCTTTTCTTCTTTTCCATTCTAAAGTTAATGTTTCTGTACACAGGGGATCATATGTGGGAACACACCTAATGCATAGAGAACACACGGTTCCCTATAGTCCATACTACAGTAAATAGGGCCTTCGTTTTCGGCGCAACATCGCGTTATGGAAGCGCTGCGATTAATGCTACTATACTACTATTATGTACATGCATGTCCTAGGAGATTTGAAAGGGGGGAATTGTACTCTGCTGTTTTTCTTCCAAAGCATTTCAAGGCAGAATAGATTACGAAATCTTCAATTATAATACTCTCCGTGAACAAAAATTATATTTTTTGCTTCAGTCTGTCACTGGTTGTTCGTTTTAATAATACGTTTCGAAGTCTATCCTTGCAGACCATCCTTACTGCTCTGCTATTTAAAATTTAATGTACTGCTCTTTTTGAGTTCGTTTTTTATCTACAATTTTTGAACGCGCGTGTTAGACAGATTTACTCATTATCTCGTTTCATTTTAGCATTCCGTAACAGTTGGCGTATGGGATCGTATTTTGGTTATAAAACTAATAGTTATTCTTTATAGACGGTTACGCCGAATTTTTCTCCGGTCCATATTAGATCTATGTCGTACAAAACTGTTTCATCCCCATTTCTACCAGCAAACTACGCAGTGATTATTAAAGCGTCATATTTTAAATAGGACTTCTCTTCCTCACCCAATATCGAGATCTCATTCTTATGCCGTTTTTCCCTGTCAGTGTCTCATCAAAAAGTACGTTCCAGCTCAACTTCTTCCGCTGAGCCAACAAACTGTAAATTCATTCTCTTTATGTTTGACTTCACCCGTTTTAGCCCTGAAAGTCAGCCATTGCTCTTGGTGTTCAAGAGTGCTTCCGTCCGTTGTACGGAGCTGAACTCGCTTTGACCTCTTCCTCGGCGCGTCGTTAGTCTTGCTGACGACAAAGGCGGGCACGTCGGTAGCGCAGCCGCCGCTGGATCGCTCGCCCTCACCTTCTGTAGCTGGGATCCCGCGATTCCCGGCACTCCCTTAAATAGGCCTGGCTCTTCACCGTGTTCGGCTTCATGTGCAGCATTCTAACTCTCGTGATGAGTTACAAGCTATTTGGGGTAGAAGTTTTGGATTTGGGTAGTAGCGAAGAATGGATCCATGGGTTTGTTCATGTGAACAAGTCCTATTCTATATTCTATTCTAAGTTCAAGGGCACCGTCGGTGTGTGTAGACCCGGTGTTTAAACCTTCGCTGTTTGCCCGCCATGTATGTTAGCCCTTTGCCTTGTACCCGTGTTCGAGCTCTCTCGACTGTATTATTTCTAGGAATCAAGCTGGTCCCACCATTTCCCTGAAACACAATAGAAAGGAAAATTAATTAAAATGGAGATTATTATAGAGACGACAAGACTTTTAGTTTGGGATGGATTTTGTAGTATATCTCTTTTGTTGTTACGTTATTGGATCAACTTTCTATCCTGAATCAATAATGCAATCACAAGTAGAATTCATAAATGTCATTGATGTAAACAGTGCCTTCTATGTACTTTGAGTTCTATCGTTGATATTAAATATGGCTTATGATTTTTTATAATCTGGGCCTAATGTATCAAAATTAATTATTTTTTTAAGCGTGCATTGATATATCCTATATAACCTACTAGTATCATTTCATCATTTTTTTAGGTGTCTGTAGTGCGAACACATTCTGTTTACGAAATATTTCTCAACGCACTTGGGATCATCCCTGTTAATGCTGTTGAGCGATCAATTTCTGATATCTGTTAAATTCGATGGGCTCTTGGTAAAACATATTGTTGTAATGATGTAATTATTCTACATCAAATTTATCAGTATTTAAGAATGTTCTCTGAGCATAGGCCTCCGAGTAGAGTTATGGCAATTTTGACATGAGATGTCTAAATTCCGCATCCAGTCTGTATTTCCTGTGAACAAACCGCTAACATTTCGTTTGTAGAAGATTTGCGAGGTTATTTAGCGGGCCGTGAATCACGCTCCTGACAAGCCTTCGCAGAGGAAGAGAAGAGGAAGCTCCAGCGCCGCGCACGGCTACACCTCATGCAAATGAAGGCGGCCTGGTGTGCGGGAGCCCTCGTTGATAAGAGAATTCTGCGCCAGGACACCGCTCATATTACAAGCAATACACACACATGATTCCCGTGCTCCCGGAATACATTACGAGCCGCAGTAATCTACTGCGGTGGTGTGCTGGGGCAACATTCTTGAACTTCCTGTAGTCGTTTCTCTTGAACAGGCGTTCTTTTTGAAACGTGCCAAGTTAGCTCTATCGTGTCTTTCCAATGGCTTATCCATATGTTTTCCTCTGCGAGTGAAGCTTGAGCAAAGGGAGCTTAATAATATTTTGAACTTGATTGTTCAAGTTGTTCGTGGAAATTATGATTGAATATAACTTCTTCTGACACCGTACAACATTTCGGAGAAAAGAAAGCCGATCAGCGCTGGGCGAGTGAGTTCGGATCCTGATTCATTTGAGCGCTTCTTGCCCATGGTAGAACTGTACTCTTTTTGAAGATTTAACTCATTTTATGCATGATGAGACAGTCAATTTGGTTTTATAGCTATGTAAATGCTTCCATAGATATGCGACTTGGGCTGGAGAGTGATTCGGGGGTAGGTTGCTAAATAAAATGGCCGTGAGAAATCCTTTGTCTTTAGGCAGAGGCGAGAGGATGGCTGACCCTTCAACCTTCACAAATTTTGTATTTGACCGGATCACTTTTCTCAGTAGAGTTTCGTTGATGGTACACAGCATTGGTTAATTAAAAATAAATAAATTAATTTATTTCATTGTTAAGCGCGAATAGGAACTTCAGATGCCCGTATTCACTTTTTCGTGAAATAATTCGTGAACTATAAAATATATCAGGATTTGGAAGAAGATGCAGAAATGGATATTTCACTGTCATCACTATCACTCGATTATTTTGTAGTAGGTAAATCTCTCCTGATGAAAGTCGCTATCTTTTCGATGAAACTTTCTTTATCAGACCATCATCTCTCACAATATTTTAACGACGGGGAATTGTTTTGAGTGAATAAACGAAACAATATTGTGAATTTCTTATGTATTAAACCAGTCCTCTCTACTTACCTATCTTTAAAGAGTGTTCTGGTGGCTTTAGTTTTGTTTAGTTTTTGTCACATAGCCTCTTCAAATGAATGCACTACTCCTCAGCTCCGACTCCGAAGGATCAACTACAGAATATGGCGTCGTTTAAAATCAGCATATCTAGTGAACCAGCGTTGGTCTGAGGTATCCCTGTCTGATCTAGCATCCTTATCAGATCTGGTATCCATATCTGATCTGGTATCCCAAACTGATCAGGTATCCGTATCTGATCTGGTATCCTTATCGGATCTGGTATCCCTACCTAATCTGGTACCATCTGATCTGGGATACTTGTCTGATGTAATATCCTTATCTGATGTGATACCCCTCGCTGATTTGATATCCCGGTTTGATTTGGTGTCACTATCAGATCGCAAGAGCAGCTGTTAGTGTTGCACGACTGTCGTACGTAAATTTTAAAGTTAAGTCATGTGTATTAGGTTTTCCTTATCTCTCTCCTCTTTGTCTCACGTTGTCAGTAAGTGAGTATTATTTCTGTTCCTCTTCATCAATTAACCTTTTGATCTATTAGATTTTTCACTATTTTTTCTACCTACTCATGCGGACTCTGCTAAGGGAATGAGATACTAAAACGATACCCTTTTTTGCATTCATTAAAATTAATCAGACTCACTTTTAAAACTGTTACAATCCAGCAAAAACTGCTAAAATTCGCTGTTAGTTATAGCCTCGTCCAATGCCATCACTAACAAAACGAACACTATCCGTGCAATGTATAGTGAAGAAGCAGAAACGAACGGCGCTTTCTTTTCCCCTGTCAATGGTATTATTTACTGTCAATGTTGTCAATGGTATTATTTACATCTTCGTTTCTAAATTCTCTAATTCAACGGAGTGTTGTGAGGAAAGAGACGCTAGGTTTTCAGTCCCTGAAAATTCAATGCCACGTCCAGGACGGAGTCGTGAGAAAAGAATGTCCTGGTGTTGCTGCTGAAGCGTATCGTTTTCCTGACTTTTACCAACTGCCGTCGTGCTTATGAATATATTCCCAGACATGCGCTGTGACGAGGTCTATACACCTGCTGTTTTTAAGGCTCGATTAGCGGTGTACGTGTGTGTTTGTGTCAGGTTGTTTTTGGTACACTCCGTACAATTATATTTTTACTCAGAATATTGGGCTAAAATACTTGTCCTTCATCATAACGTGTCACCTCTGTAGGAGACACGTTTTTGAAACGTGCGGGTTTCATTAGTGAGCTCTAAAAAAGAAGCGCTTGCTATAGGTAGTTTAGTTTCATTTGTTTTATCCACGTTGCATATTTCCTTTTATTTATTGTGTTTCCCCTTTAAAGGGCACCGACATAGCGTTTCGTCCACTTGTAGCACTTGTAGTTTACGTGATTCTTTGAGTTATTGTCTCTTCGTAACGCATCATAGCCTGGATTTCTTCCAGAGTAATTCTTCGTAAAATTTTCCAAATAATTTCTGCTCTAAAAACGTTTAAATATCAGCAGTAATTCGAATCAAATAACTTTTTAGCGATTACAGTTTTGTGCGAAATAGCAGACGTATGTTTTTTCAGACATGAGTTTTGGTGAATATAACATGAGTTAACCTTTCACGCTCTGCTCGCCTGTTGCGGGCTAACATGCTGACTTTAGATCTCGAACTCGCACACTCGAACTGACAAGAGCGGAGGAGAAAGAAGTGAGTCGTGACCTGGGGCCCTTTAGCCCAAGCTGAGCGGAGTGTGAGTGTTGTGCACGGCCGGGGCTCGTATTCACTAAAGCCTTCCTCTTGGGGAAGCTCTTGTGCCTCCGACGCAAGTCAGTCGCTGCACTGTCCTACTTGTAGTTCAATTCTGCCCGTATTGAAAAATCTGTTTGTACCCCTGGAGAGGAAAGTACGCTTGCCTGCGTCATTTTTTAACCAGAATGCAACACTTATTTGGTATTGGTTATACTTGCTACGCTCAATTGGTATTGAAGAATCTCTTCGTTACATTAGAAAGTACACTTTCCGGCGTTGTTTTTCTAACAAGGATGCAATACTTATTGGGCTTTGATGACGCTTGCTACACGTAATAGGGTCCTGGCTGTTGGATGCCTAGGGTGCGGACCTGCGATTGACGTTCGTGCATATTCTTATGAGATTTACAGTTCTTGTTCATCATTGTGCAATTGGGTATGCGGTACATGGCAGGAAATGAAGAACTTCTCCGGCTTAAGAAGCTGTTCCGTAAGAAACTGCATTAAAAAATCCGGTAGGTGAAACAAACATCGGAATAAAGCGTGTTTCTGAAAATATGCAGCAAGAATTCTAGGTTCATCAACGCTTCTTTCTCCGGCACCAAGCCTGCAAGATCGAAGCCAAGCCCTATTATTCATAGGGTATTTTAAATTGTGACGCTCCTCACGCTGAGTTCCATTGGCCGAGGAGTGGAGCTCAATGATGACTCCGTGGTTACAGGGAATAATATCGAGAAATCTCACCGTTCCTTTTCTCATGAGTGGTTCTGTGATCGATCTAAAGCCTTGAGCCTAACCTGAGAAGACGTCAGTGATGTACGTATTCAGAGTATTTTTTTATGCTCTTGCCTACAATAGAGCTGGGTTTCGATATGTTCGCTCGTGAGTACTTCAGTAGTCAACTTCTGTATTTACCGGAGCATCGGGCTCAAGCATTGAATATCTGTACATTTTTATTACCTAGTTTAATTTGTTACTTCTGGATCAGTATGGTCTTTTGCACTTTTTAACTTCCTGTTGAAACATAATTTTTGTACAAGACATCTTAGTAAGATAAAAGTCTGTCTAATGTGCTGGCAAATAAATTTACTCAAAAGATACTGATGTACTAATTCATATTTGTTGATGTGAATCAATTTTTCGAAAAGCATTTAGTTTGTTAGCAGCTTGTTGGCAGGATGTTTTAGCGTAAAAATGATCATGTAGCTAAATCTTTCCCATGATTTTAGTGCATTCGTTTGATTTGTAAAATAAATTACGCATTAATTCTGTGAAACAGTCATTTTGCACGTATATGCTTGATTGATTAATGGTTGTATGTTTTTAATGAACACACTTCACATACATCAAACACTAGCTAGGAAACAGTATTTTATCTCTTAAAAGAATTGCATGGTGCTCATGCATGTTTTAATGATATAATCATCTACGAAATCAACATCGCGCAACGTTTTTATTCTTAAATAAAGTAAATATGTTATAAAAGAGTACATTTCTATAATTTCATGTATTGAACACTAAAATCCAAATTCAGGCCTCCAATTGGGATCAATCTTTACAGTACACATAAAACTCCTCAACGGTAGCTAGCAGTGGTACATTCAACTTTTTCTTCGGCGGTACATTCGAAAACTCATTTTTAGACTACAAAAATTAGAGATAAATTTGGTTTTCGCTCAAAGATTGATGAATAAACTTATAGGATAGACCATACAAATATTGCCAATTGTATTTTACAGATTATTTGATAGTTATTTAGCTCATATATTTTATGACAAATAGGGATCTTATGAGAAAAGTAGTTCAAGTATTTAGCAATTTAGCGAAATGATCATCAAGAGAAATAAATCCGATATTATTGATTGATATCATTGTATAAAACATTACGTTTGTCATTTGTAATATTTTACGCTGTCGTAAATTTATCTGGAGTTTGCTAAAAACTTTGTGATTACCTTGTATAGTATGCATGAAAAGCCACTGCAGCGAGTCACTTCTATCAGAAAATTTATGAATCAACTTCTATCAGGAAATTTAGCGAGTTTAAATTTGTTACTTGCTATGAAGAACAAAATTTAAATGATTGTAGTCATCACTAAATGTAAATTTCTGGTTAAGTGAAAATACGCTGAAGTTTGTCACTACCAAAAAGGAATAAGTTAAAATGATTATATAGAAATTCCGTAATTTTCTAGGATTGTCGAACGTGATTTATCTGTGCAACACACGTGCGACATCTGCCCATACATCACACATACGAGCATATGCACATAGTCTTCGTTGTGTGTTGGAAACTTTATTTATGCACGATTGGGTTTCTGCTCAACGTTTTACCGTTAAAATGACTTGGATTATCATTACGCAGACCTAATGCANCGTTGTCATACTCGTTGTACGTTGTCATACTCGTTGTCATAATCGTTGTGATACTCGTTGTGATACTCGTTGTGATACTCGTTGTCATACTCGTTGTACGTTAACATACTCGTTGTCAGTCTGTAAGGGAACGTAACACAGCCGCCTCATCACGGAAGTCGCCGCTTCTCTGCACCTTTCTGACACCCCTAAAAGCACACGACTTTCATAAGCCCTGAGCGTGTGGGTGTGGGCTCGAGGCTACGTAACTGAACAGGACACGTCGACCGCTAAAATGGGTAGTGATGCGCCTGGCTCAGTAATTTATCACTTGAAGATTACCGTGCTTGCAGTTCAAGGCAAAACGTCAATATGGGATTCATGAACTAATTCATGAAACAGAATAGAAAATGTCATGGATAAAACCGAGTGATCCATTTGTGAGCTTCTACTCCCCAAGTATCATGCCGCATATAGTAGTTTTTGTTTCGTAATTTTACTGTATTTCTTGTGGCATTTTCTTTCATTCGTTTTTTACACATCCTTCCACATGCGATTCAAAATGCATGCGAACTTAATCCTGTACGGCACAGTACTACTCTCAGGTGACACTTTGTAATGTGTCGGTGTAACTCTAGCTATAAATATCTTAATTGTAAGGTGTATCTTGGGTTGG
>VOMN01097378.1:0-36278 GCA_014899125.1 Orchestia grillus | reverse complement strand
ACTTTCTAAATGACCGATCTCGAAAAACACGATTTTTCGTTTCCTTGTTTATTATAAACGGTGAATGTATTTTAAAAATCGTTGAAAGCCAGATATTTCTTTGCCTATACTTACAAAGTCTTGGGGAATTTCGAGTCCTTAAATTAGATATTTAAAAAAATATCTGTGGATACCGTCACTTTCTAAGCTGAAAAAAATTTCTGATAAAAATCGCTTTCATTTCATGTATTTGTATCGGAACTATCTCGTTAGTCAGCAACAAAATTGCAACCAATTTCACGAGTTCTTGCACTGTTACTAACTTGGAATCGGAAAAAGCGATACGCTAGAGTGTCCGCGTAAAATGATCATACGAGAATCTTGGGGGAGCTAACATGCTTACTCTTCATTATGCTCTAAAGGATACACGTGAAAAAACATTGTGTGAATATCGAAATGCCTATATTGCAACAAATATCTGTATAGAAATATAATTTCAAGTTGCAGAGATGACAATTTAATTTTTTTAATTTTACCAGAACAGATGCAGGATCGGGCGTTAAAAAAATCCAGACATTCTGCCAATACGTGGTGCACTGGTAAAGGCACTAGGCAGTCGTCACAAAAAGGCAGCGGGCAGCGCTCTAGTGCGTAAGGCGAGTGTGACCAATCCTCAGTCGTTATTGTAGATTTCCTTGTAACGAATTCGGTCGGTCGCAGTAGGCCATGTACGAACGCTTTTCTTAACTATCCGTGGTTTGTACTCGTGAACATTGTCTCATTAATAGTGCCAGAGGTTTATGATTGCCGCTTAGGAATGCGTATCTTCATGAAAGAGCAAGTCATCAACATGAGCTAGATTGGTGCCTACCAACTGGTTTACGTAAATATGGAACCACTTCCCAAAATACCAAGATTTACAAGGAAATTTTTTTTATAACGAACAAAATCGGGAAGTCAAAGTGAGAAATAAAATAAACCTCAATAGGACAGTCTTTACAAGATATAAACGAATCCATGTTCACAGAAATCTTGACAACTGTTCAATCCCATTTTCACATGTAAAATAAAACTTACGTCCTCGCATAGAACAAGCCTGCGAACAACGTTGTGATAGATACACTTGAGTCGTGTTTGTGCGCAACAGGACGCACAGTTGCATGGAGAACTCGGCAGATTGCGCTCCCGCCCCTCTCGCTTCGAGATTAATTAAGGTGAGAACTCATGACTAACATCAATATGACAGGCAAGAAAGTCAATCTTGGCCACGAATAACAGCCTCCACAGCGTCACAAGATATTTACCGCATATAAATTACGAAGAAGTAGCCAGAATTGAGGTATCTTTGGTCTCCATTGCGCGATGAGTGATGCAAACATTCATGAACTTGAGTTCAGAAATTCCCTCTAAGGGTGTTCGGGACACCAGCGAACGTTAATAGTAATCCCGATTATTTCATCAATACAAAGACGGAACATCGTTCCTGTTCGAAAAGTGTTTCAACAGTGGTAGGGAACATCAACTAGTTGCACAACTTAAGAACGAGGTAATCACATTAAACATTGAAGACACCCAGGTACGAGGACGGTGACATGGAACACAGGCCTCAGGAGCAGAAGGAAAAACATTAGACCTACTTAATTACTGAATTAAAGCCGGAACAGCATCAAGTCTTCCATGAGCTAGATTGGTGCCTACTTATCGTAGAAAATGGGCTTACTTCACATCTACGGTGTAACTATTTTGAAGCACGCTGTTCTCGAAACAGAAAAACGAAAATTAATAGTCTGCTTTAATAAACCCTCACAAAACTAGCGACATAAATGCTGCTAAAAGTGTACAACTAGTAGTCAAACATAGAACCAATTCAGACAAGGAAAAGAATTTTAGACTCTAACACCTCGAAACGATACATCACATTTTGTCATATTTGACAGATCACATAAAACCACTTAACAGTGAACAACCATCAGCTCCGCAGCAATCGTCCCAGTGCATGCATTTCGACTACGAAGAGTTTGAATAATATAACGTGGAAGGATTTCATACTTCCGACTTTCTCACATTTAACTCAACACTTCATTACACAGCAAGATATGGAGCTAGAGCAACAAACACAAAGGTACAAACACACGTCGTCAAACCTCACACAAAAGTTGGGAGATTAGAAGCAGCTGTCGCTCGGACTTGCGTACGACCTTGTCCTTCTGAGCACCAGTCTACATCCCGGCAAACCGGCCGCCGCCGCCGCCCCGAGGGTCAACAATGATTGATATTGTCACATTTAGGAAGATAAGATTCTCAACATTTGACACACCACACAGCCACATAGCAACATAAAATGGCATAGGATTACTTTCCTTTGTGCATTACATGTTATACTACTTCATGATTGACTTCGTACTCCTAGAGGTAAATTCTACGACGTTTGATTTTAATACTGAATTTCTATGTGCGTGTAGAAAGTATCCGATGAATTTCATTATGAACTAGTTTAACTCAAAACCGAGCTCTAAAATTCGATACTCAAACATCATATTAACTCTTCAATCCACCACTGACAGAGTTTGGCCTCAGTATTCTCCTAAACCGCACTGAAGTAAACTTTGAAGCAAGAGAAAAAATAAAAAAGCATGGAAAGCCATTCCAGATAGTGCCTCTCCAGTACCAGATATAGATAAGGTTTCGGAGTCCAAGGATGTAATAATGAGAACAAATAACGTATTTAGGAACACGGATAAAATTAACAATAAAAGAAACAGGGACAAAAATAACAAGGACAGGTAGAGTGACCAAAATAACATAACAGGTACAGGAGCACACTTACCTAGGATAAATAGAAGTACAAATGATGACAGATACTGCCCACATTTGAAGGATAACACCTTGAAATCATTACCACGTCTCCTATACCGTGACCCACCACAGAACGAGTCAACGCTCTCGCTACCACTGAATCATGCACGAGAGGCCGCTGTACTTACAGTAGTACGGCGTCCCTTACGAGTGAGTGACTTATTCCTTTTCTTTAGAGGCTCCTTGGTCCCAGCTAAGTAAGAACTTGGGTCTGGTAGCGAGTGTGTTTGAGAAACAAGGCTCTAAATGGCAATTAGCGTAATGGATACAAAAATACAACGAGTAGAATTCTATGCATGAGAGGAACAGCTCGGCAAACCATAGAACTGATGCTAAAATTCAGAACACGCTAAATGAAAAAAATTATAACTCATTAAGAAGGAACAACATGCAGCACTTATCTTGATCATTTGGCAATCACAGATTTTACCATCGTTGCCGCTGCGCAAATAATACGACAGCGACAGCCATGGACGTCATAAAAACGAAAAAGTAAGACATGAAGACAACAACCTCGGCAGCGATATGAAGGGGACTGGCATGATGCACCAGCGCCACTTAAACTAAGACAACATTAAGGAGAAAAAAGAACTGCACGACCTGCGCTGTTCCAAACCATGACACCCAGAAGTTGCTTGCAGCACGACTTGCTCCTGCGAAGGGAATGGCTAGGGATACTTTTGAAGAACACTACGTCGTAAGAGTTTGATTATGTCATTCATACATAAAATGCAATCCCATCTGAGAGCAACAAAGCTCTGGGTCTCGACCTAATGCTTTTCGGTTGAGCCTTGGCATCATAATAAGGTATGCATACAGAAATTTCTGTAACTAAAGTTTACTCACAGAATAAAGGACATTGTACTTCAATTAAACGTTGCGTACGCTGAGCATAACAGTTGTTGGCAACCATCTGGCTCCAAATCAGTCAAATGACGCGTTAGAAATTCACTACCTTGCTTGCATTAATTCTGAACTTCCAAAGTATCATAACGAGTAACCTATTTACCGGAGTATAAAATACATAATATTACAAAGATGTTGCGTAAAGAAAACAACATTGTTCAGGCCGGTAGTAACTACCACAGAGCATACTTACCCAGAAGTGATGGAGGATAAATAAAAAAATAACAGCTATGGAGAGAAACAGCTTCTAGGTTTATACACCAACAAATACGTTAATCAAGATAAACTAGCATCTGCCCACGTCAGCACTGTTCGCTATCACACGCAATCGAGATAGTTTTAAGAAATATTGCACTTCCAAACACTATACTTGCTATACATACAAAACCTTAAAATTATGTTAAATAAAATTTTATTCGTCGCTCTTTGCTTTATGTTACAACTCTCATACTAAAGTTTAATTTGCAGTTTTAATCTACGCAATAAAATGAATTATGAGAATGAATGGAGTATTTTTTTCAGACCACAGAAATAATACGAAGTACTTTCCCACAGGGTACTTGAAGTACTTCCACAGAGGGGGCTTGAAGTACTTCCACAGAGGGGACTTGAAGTACTTCCACAGAGGGGACTTGAAGTACTTCCACAGAGGGGACTTGAAACACCCAAACTGGGAGTGATGAAGAGAGATCAAGATTTTCCCAGGTTTTAACACGATGCCTACGTGTGAATGCTCGTAATTTTGTTGTTCCACAAAGGGCAACGCATCGGAGTTCGGTGACACCTTCGCGTTTTGAAGTTACTCAAGCTTTCATCGTTTTTGTTCGCTATTTACACTCGGATTCATGACGTGCAGTGATTCAAATAATTCAAATAATGGGGTTGCCTGTCAACACAAATAAAATGCCAGCAGACTCGCAGGCACACCATTACGCAGCAGCAGGTAATTGGTCCACCGGTGGCCCAATACGTAGTCGGGTTAAGTAGAGTAAATTTACCGTTCACAACAACTCCTACTTGTCTACTAGTTTCAAAGAATGTCATCAAAAAGCCATAGAAAAAGTAACACAAGCCACAATATTTATACTACGGTAGGATACATGTTATTGTGCTCTCCAAGGCCAAAACTAATCCAAAATAATAAGCTCAAGACCAATCACTCGTACCCTGACCGACAGAACAATACTCCACGACACTCATTTCGAAGCCACAACATCTGCATTCATAAACACAGCCGTCGAAACTAATAGGTTGGGGCCATTTTAAAATACACGGCCTCGCAGAATCACGGAACTTTCGCACGAGGTTTTAGTTAATTAAGAGTTCACAGCGCAATAACTTACTCGTAGAAACTAAGCACATAAGTGCCGACCTCCGTCACAACTAATAACTTCAGTTTTGTAATCAGAGACAAAAATGAAATTACTCATCATCTATAAGCACAAGAAAAATCGAGACTGTCAATTACCCAGGCAGAGAAAATAATTCCCCCTCCCCCCTATAAATCTACACCTGGAAAAAAGGTATCATTTTTTTATTGGGTTTGGTTAGCATATATACACATAAAAATAAAGAAATTTATCTGACAATACCTCGGTCGTATTCACCTCATCGCTGCCTTACAATAAAAAATAAAACAGTACAACAACTCACAAAGCATGTGCAACATGTAAGATTATTGTTCGAAATAAATTAGGTATCAATAGAACTCCTACACTCCATACGTCACAAACAACAGGTCATGGACGAGCTCATTGCCACAGATTACGGAGACATTTGAAAATTTGACACAGCACAATGTTAACTTATCAGTTTTGGCTTCCTAACATTTGGCAAAAGTTTAAATTTCACGATAAAATAAAGTCAATAATAGCAAGTTTCAAACTCGTCATTCTCAATCGAGATGCGTCGGATTTGAACATGTAGTCGAATACTTCGAGCGACAATGAAATGGGCTCGTCTGTAGACTGCGGGAAACACTAAGTTATGGGACGATTGTCTCAAGGAACTTCACTTCCTCATTAGACCGTAAGTAAAAACTATTTAAAACAGCGTAGGCGTACGAATTTCCAGCTCAATTACACTACACCCTAAACTCTGCCAACAACACGCAGTCAACGCAAGCGAAGTGGAAAGACCCTCAAGTTCAGATGCAGGAATAACTGGACTAGCTTCAAGCGTTTAGGGCACAACGAACACCTAGAATGAGACGGACGCGAGAACAATTACTCCACATGGGGGCTGGAGCAGAAGGAGTAGAAGAGCGGCTGGTCGTGGAAGTCGTGCACGTCGTTTGTGTGGTGGATGACTCGCCCTAGCAGCAGCGCTCGCCCGTACCTGCGCATCAAATGTGACAGGAGCTCATAATCTACTCGTATCCATACGTCATTTAGTTGCATAAAAATGAGTTCTACTTGACCGAATATAAAATACGTATACAATAATTGAGAATTCTCCTATATACCAATGAATAATCCTAATTATTAACTGGCATTAAGTATTGACCAATTCATTGACGAATTCAAAAAAAGTTAAAAATATTTTCTCGATTCTAGATACGTTTGCAATCTTGATTCGTTATTTTCACCCTCAACAATCTTGGAAGAAACTAGTTTCTGCACATCGAATTTTGGAAATAACAGATGTCCATCAGTGAGTGCCACGAGTGCCAGTGATAATAAATAACTGGGCAAGAAGAGTTGAATAAAACGGTATTACATTCGGGACGCTTAGGGCCTGTACTCATCATCAGCTAAAAGGAAATAGCGAAAAAATCTAGAATGAAAGATTCATCACATGAACAAGGAAATTTCTTCNAAAAAAAAAATGAACACCCAAGACGGATAAAATGTAAAAACGTCATGATTTGAGAACGCTAGAATATAAGAACTTGACTGATTGTTAAAAGAACGTTTCTATTTTGAAATGAATAACGATTCTAAAGTTCTAAAATCAACGAAGTCGGATGCACACCTAACGATTCTAAAATTCTAAAATTGACAACGTTGGATGCACAAATAACTATTGCAAACTGATTAGATTCTGGTACCACGTCGCCTGACTGCCTGGTCCCGCACAGCTGAGTGGGCGGATTGGTTCAGCGGGAACCAGTTCTGAAGCTTTTCCTTGCGTGTTCATTTTCTTAATTTTCTGTGGAGAAAAAATTTCCGAGTTCGTATGATGAATCTCTCACTCCAGATTCTTTCGCTCTTACCTTTTAGCTGAAGATATCTACAGACCCGGAACGTCCCGAATATAACGTCTTTTTATTCGACTCTTCTTGCCCTCTTATTTATTATAAAACTGCGGAAACATCCATCAGATGTTCTTAACTAATTTAAGAAACAGTTATTACCGCACCTGACTGCATGAGTCCTGTCATTGGCGAGCCCCACCATGAGGAGCCAATCGACCAACTCTTGTCCTGCGAAGACTCCCTGAAGCCTCTGCAGCCTCCAGCGCCGGTTCCTGACTATGTCCCGGCAGCACTGGTCCATGTGGTAGCGCCTGAACTGCTCGCATATCTGCAAGTGGGCAGCTGGAATATCCTGCAGAGGGGGCAGCTGGATGGTGCTCGCTCCGTAACGAAGGCGGCGGTACCACCTCAGTAGAGGAAGCACGATCAAGTTGGAATCCAATCCGAATATAGCGGCTGTGATTAAACCTTGCCCATAGTTGAGTACAGCGTCGAGGAAAACCATTTCAACGTACACCCCAGATACGTCATCACTCACTAGCGTCCACAAACACAAACCAAACCCGACGATCATCGAGCTGCAAAGAAACAGAAGAAGCACAACATGTCGCATCATCTGGAACTCGTCGTCGCGGTCCCGCAAAATCGTACTTTCTTGGGGTATGGTCAGACGAGTGGCTGACGGCTGGTGCTGGCGATAAGACGATTCGTTGTTAGGGGCATCAAATATGTTTCGGGGCCTTAGAGCCGCGTTGTCAGAGTACGCTTGTTGGCTTGTTTGTGTTACGTCCATCGAGTGCACAACGCTAGCTTCATTTTCAGTACTGATTAAGGATCTTGACGGTGGCTCGGAAGAACATTCCGCATTTAAATTATTTTGGTTTGAAACTTCATAAATATTTTCGACAATACAATTTCGCAGCTCACTTCCCGTTGCTTCGGTTTCTTCGGCCAGCCCTGCAGAGGCAAAGCCTACAGGTTTTACAGGTTGAGAAGAGCCAGCGCTGCTTTTTGGACACGAGAGTCTGTGATTCTTGGACGTTCGAGAAGCGGGGCGCAGCTCCTCATTCGGGCTGAACAAACTGCAATACGAGATACTTGTGAAATGACAAGAGCATTGTGATCGAACGAGGCATTGTCTAAGTGCTGGGTATCCACTAGCAGAAATCTGGTTCGCTCATACTTGGCAAAATGTACTGGTAATATTTCCCATCTATTCAATCATAATAGGAGTGTCAAAAAAAGTACAATACTTTCGATTGAGGAAAAATAATACTTCATGTTACACATCCTCTCTATCCACAAATCAAAATGGGTTCTGACACTTGATTTTCACAGAACGTAATTTTTACGTGAAGGAGTCATAAATATCAGGAAGTTCATTTATTTTGGAATAAAGGACAAAAGATTTCATCAACTAAGTTTAAAGTTTAAATGGATGTTGGCAGTCTCAAAATATTTGAATCTGAACATATCACTTCGAGATTGTGCCGTTACTTTTATCTCGTGTAATGAGTTCGAAGTTTACAGAAGTATTTTTAACTTTATGACTTACGTATCGGAATCTGAAGAGGTCGCATCCAAATCGGAGCAGTCGGACAGAACAAGGCCAGTACCAATGTCGTTTCCTGAAATATAGAGACTATTTAATACTTTATTATCCGAGCTCAGATTCCTCACTAGCCGAGGCATCAAGAAAGTAAAGTAGAATTTATGCAGGAAAATTGAAGCAGAAGTCAATTCAGCAACTTTTGAGCATTTTTCCCCACACGAAATGATTTTGTAGAATTACATAAAATTGTCGCGCGTAAAATGAGCACTTAGCGGCGCAGCTCACGATCTTTAATGGAGTAGAAAATGTCATGACTGTGAGTACCTAATGATATTTATCCATGTCCGTTTCCGTACATCTCGACCCTCAAGCACTAGAGTCGAGTCTGCTGTAAATGACTAGAGCAGCAGCCCCGGCAGCTGTGTCTCTCCGCACGTCGGTCTCCATTTCCCACACCAGACCCAAGTGAGAGGACCTCTTCATCGAAGGGTGACCCGCTTGCTTGCATTCTATGCATTTCAATCGCTGGCCCATGTTCTCAGGACCTCTACAGGCACCTTGTTTAACCTGACCACTTAGAGCCGGTGCAACACAACTTGTTTCATGCATAATTTGGTGTATTATTCTCAAAACTAACAATTCATTTAGTCTCTTTGAATGCTCATACATTCGCACGGTAAAACCTTTTATATCCACTAATTTTATTACGAGACCCTTATTTTATGCTTGTCCAACACTTCATTGAAAACTCATGAAATGAGTGAGTCTTTCCTCTGCTACTTTCAATGTTACAGTCTCCGTACTGCAATAAACTCCAATGATATATTGTCCACAGATGTACCGATTACGCTGACACATATAAGACAGCCCATCAAATTTTTTTAATCTCAAATCAGTACAACTATGAAATAGAAGAAAGAAACTTCTTGAAGTTAACGAAGCATAAAAATGATACTAGCGGGAAATCATACGCAAAAAATAGCAATGTACTCAAGATCTCAGGCTAAGATAGCAGTAGTCGTACTGCAATAGTAATACCTAGTAAACCACTAGTGGACGTGTCACGCAAAAAATCGCGAGGCAAATGATATTCAATTCATAAGATGCCCTCTTATTTACGATAATCCTGACATGAAATAATGTTATTTTAGTACCAGTATCACTGATACGGACTGCCCTAACTGACAGTCTCGCATTAGTTTAGGAATTTTCTTCCCTCTAAATCCTCAAGAGCGTGATACAAAGACAGGCGGACGGAAGGAACAACCAACCAAGCAACACTGGGCTATTATTATACAGAGTGTCCCACAAAAATGTCCCCCATTTGTTCTATAAATTTATAAATCCAATTCGAATTGAGATATTGTATCCTACATAAGCACGAATATTAAACTATTTGCAAGTTAGGAAATTACCTCTCTAATTTCAACAGTTGAAGACCCCTAAAATGCTGCTGACTAAAGATCAACGAATTTTCATCGTCTTAGAATTTAAAGCAACTAAAAGCTGGGAACGAGTTCGAAGAGATTTCACCGAAAAGTTTCCTGAAAGAAACTCCCCAGATAAGAAAACGGTATTTAATGAACATGGAAGTATTGTGAACAGAAACAAAGGAAATACAGAAAGAAGAATGACACCAAAGAACTGAAGATAATATTGCAATTATGAGACAATTGATTACAGGAAACTCAGAACCTCTGCGAGGCACAACGAAAGCGGTCTTCCAAAAACAACATTCCAAAGAATTTTAAATAAAGATATTCGTGTTCACCCGTACGAAATTCAAATTGTTATTTATATATTAGAATTGTTAGTTATACCATCAGTTGCTGCTCCCTGACTACGCAAGAAGAATATTGCAATTGGATTACCGCCCAAAAACGAAGGTTCATCGAAAGATTAGTAGTCACTGATGAGGCTGCATTTTCAATGAATGGAAGTGTTAATACCCAAAATACAAACTTATGGTTGATTAATCCACTCACAGAAAATGTTTTTGAAAACAGCATACGAAGAGAGAACCTGTCTGTGTGGGCAGGTCTTTGCAGTAATGGAACTGTTATTGGGCCCTGCTTTCATGAAGTATATATGAAAGGAGAACTTCATTAACAAATGCTAAATGAATCAATAATTCCATCAATGGAGCTGGTTTATAACCACAATCAATTCAGGCACACTTAGTTTCAGCAAGACGGAGCACCAGGTCATGGACGCAACATAGTCAAAGCCAAGTTACGAGAAGTATTTGGGCGACGTGTTCTAGCACTAGGATTTGAAGCTGAGTGGCCACCAAGAAGCCCAGACCTAAACCCATGCGATCTTTTCCTTTGGGAATATGTTAAGGATCGGGTATTTAAAACGCCGCCTCTAACATTGGTAATACTACGAGAAAGGGTGGAGGACGTGTTTCAGGAATTGAAGGATTATCGACCAATGATTCGGAGAGCAGTCCGCGCTATGGTCAGTCGAGGTAATATTTGCCTTGAGAAGGATGGTCAGCCATCATGTTAAAGGATACTAAATGTTGAGTTGTATTTCATTTATTGAAGTTCGTTTACTGTTTTATTGTTAGAATTTAATTTTGTTATTTGGACAGCTGAAAATAAAGAAAAATATCAATAATGTTACTTTGATTATTCCTTGTCACAAAGCGTGTTCCAGTCCTACCTCTATTCATTCAACTTCCCACTGTGCCGTAGATATTCTATAGATATTAACAAATTTATTTCCTCTGAATAAAAACAAAATTTCCAATAATATGAAACAAACACCCGAAATATCTCAATTTGAACTGGAGATGTAATTGATATAAATTAGGGGACGTTTTTGTGGGACATCCTGCATAGTGGGATTGATAACTGGGGCTTCAGAATCTTCTGCCTACTTCGCACCAAAAAATACCAATTTCGTTACAAAGCTCATGAGTTGCAGAAGTTTAAAATTTTCCACGAGGCAAACAATGTAAAAAACATTACTTTGAGCATCCTCAGCATTTTCAGGCCTAAGATGAGGAACAGTCATTTGAATGGGACAAGTCCTTCAAACATTAAAATCATAACTTTGAGAAGAAGTCAAACATTAAAATCATAACTTTGAGAAGAAGTCAAACATTTCTAGTTACCTCTCCAGGGTTCAGGTGTCAGATCTTCCCCCTTGGGGATTTCAACTACCCACCCGTTTACGGCTGAGGACCACGCTGAAACCTCAGTAGGCAGCAACGTAGCACGCTAGGCCGCGATCCCTTCACATCTTTATCAGACCGTGATAATTCCGAATCACACGTGAGCGTTTCAAGAGTCAAAAGCGACCTAATGTAGACCAAATTTTGAAGCGAATGAAGCCTCGCAGCAATGTGCCGCACAGCGACGCAATAAACACACGTAGCTCACCGTTATGGGCGAGGTTGAGGGGCGCTACATCGTCAGGAGACTGCGCGTCGGACAGCGACGAGTACGGCTCGTACCGCTTCTGGTGACGCTGCTGCAGGATCAGGCACACGATCGTCGCTGCAATTGAAACCTTGGTCATTTAGAGAACTAAATGGGCTAATATTTATCGCGGTAGCATGTTAATAAAATAAGTGAAGAATATAACGTGAGCGGAAATCAAAAGAAGTATTTATGTTCAGTTCCCGATGTTTCAAAACTTGTACATGTTTATTGCAGAATCACAGTGATAAGTCAACCGAAGTAATGACACTGAAAGCAAGCATTTGAGCAATATTCCTATTAAACATAAAATTAGATCCATATAGACAATGTGTGGTCGGTAATAAACCTAGAAATGACTTAACCCTTTAAAGATAAAATTATTTTGGCGATAATGCTGCACTTATCTTTACACGAAAAACTATCTGCAGACCCATGTATACGTGCAACTAGACCACCCGTAACTCGTTGGGTGGCTAAGTTTCGTTTGAGCCTCTAATGATTTTTCAGTTTTTCCTAACAAATATCTAAAGCCAAAGAAAATAATTCACTCACTTTAGAGTCCCAATGAATCGAAACAATGATACAATGGAAAACCTTTCTTTGATTACTGAGAGATGAGTTTTGAATTTCTGGCTGTTTGCACGGTTACAAGTGAGCAAGATGATCAGAATAGTTTTGGTATTATATAAATAAGGCTACATTTAACTTTGTACGAAAACCTAGCAGCATCCCTATGAAAGTAGACTTTTAAACCTATACATAAAATTATGGGCTAAAATTGACGCAAGCCAACTAACTGAAGAGTGTGAACCAGAGGAGCAGGAGGGCGACGACCGCCTGGGTGGTGCCGTACTGGAAGTTCAGGTCCCGCTTGTCGACCACGTCCATCTCGCGCTGGACAACCATCATCAGCACCAGCACCAGAATGCCAGGTATTCTGTCGCAACAGTAAATAATCCGGCATTTATGTCCCCGAGAGGATCGAGCAAAACATATTTGAGGTTAACTCATGAAAGTTTTGAGTTTTACAAGTTTTCGCGCGGCAATGAATGATACTTTTATGTTCAACACTTTGGTACCCAAATCGTAGACCTAAACAGTTTCCATTCAAGAGTTACCAATTAAACACTCGTGGCCAACTTGCGCACGTATTTTCAACACAATTGTATATTAAAACATCATTTTCTGGCACAAATGTGAATACAGAGTATCAATATTTGAAACGTCTTTAATAGGATGATATAACACCCATAGTGTAGATAGATGTCAGACGATACGTTGATACTGCTAACAGCAATACATCACTACAGGTAAGTACATTCAAACATTGATAACAAGCGAGTCCATGAGTAAAGCGTACGGTCAGCACTAACATCCTACCCAAGCAGCACACGTCCACCGCCTATCATGTAAATATTAACAAGGTGAGCGTTGTAACGCGCACAACATTTATGAAATATCAAGCTGCTGACCCCCATCCAATAGCGGCCATGATAGGGCGTAAGGAGAGCACGACACTGAGGGAGCGCCAGCGCAGCAGGAAGAGGGTGGCCGCCAGCAGGGCTGTGAAGAAGCGAGATGCAAACACGCCGAAGGTGACCAGTGAGAACTGGAGGTAGAGTTCCCAGGTGCGGTCGCAGTCCAGCACCGACCACAGCAGCGCACCTGCGAGTAGCGCTAGTTAACGCTGGCAAACAAGTGTCTTCGCGAGGGGCTTACCTGTGTTGCTTTTCACGTACTTATAAAGCAATTACAACAACCCATTTTCAATTTTCTGTAAATTTTGCGTGCAGTAAATGCAGTGCACATTGAATAAAAACTCCGTGCCTGACATAAATATACAGTAAAGGAGTACCAGGCAGTTTGGTCATTATAAAAGCAGCCACTCGGCGATGTGTCCCGACACGGCAGCAAGCATCTCTTTAGTGTACCAGCTATCGTCCTTTTATTAAATTGCAAATTTGAAAGATCTGATGAAAAGTTTTCAAGAAATAGGTTCAAAAAGTCATTTTTGCACGACACTACAGAGAGAAAAGTACTCTCTTTAATTTGGCAAAGTACTTTAGTGTTTGTAAAGAGATACTGCCCTCGCATGGGATGTACGATGATATAGTTGAGCCCCGTCTACACTATCAAACTCTCCATCAATCACGAACATGCCAAAACGCAAATAAAAACACAAACTCTTCTGAACCGTGTCCAGACTGTGCATTTGGCTGCATGAAGTCGTACGAGTGCAGAATGGAACAATTTGAAACAATCAATGCAAACAAACTACTCTGCTCCTCGAATATGTGTACAGAGTTGATGTATAATAGTGTTTTGATTTTATGTCTTGGCAGTTGTTAGTACTGTAGATGTTATTTTTATAAAAGTAACGCAGTTTTTACTCGTGTTTGAAAAATCTGAAGCCGTTGATCTTCTAGCAAATAGCAATGCCGGTAGGTTGCCAACTACTATTTATACAGCTGCCAGTTACTATTTATGCTTAATTAACAGATCCTTCATTTAAATAGACTCATAGGACAATATTAAACTATATTGAAATAAATAAATTATCAAAATAATCGTTTCCCTTCAAATCAACAATTCATTTGCACAGTATATACATAAATAAGCGAATGTTCGCTGTTTCTACGACAGTTTGTGTTCGAATTTTCCAACCAAATGGTAATCACGAACACAACGAAATCTGTCAGCCCGCGCAGTGTTTTTGTGTTCGCGGAGAGTTGACGAATACCAAATTCGCTCCAAAAATTGATAGTGTGGACGGGGCTTTTAATGCAAGATGACTAACACGTGCGCCTATTCAGAATGATCTCCCGAAAATTAAATATCGCTTGATCGCAAACGTAGAAGTTTATACTTTGAATGCGAGAATGGATATAAATGGTTTATACAGCAATGATCTCGGTGAAAATAACAAAGATCGATCAATCGCCAGGTGCCGATGCTAGTTTACACATATTAAAATGAGTAAAATATTACCCCCAACTCCAACGGTATCAAACATAAGAACAAATACTAAACAAAAATAATCCCAAAATGATTGGATTTTTCCCACAAAGTTCGTCATTTAACGCGTTTCCTAGAAAGTTGCGAGGTCACCAACCAAAGAGCATCGTCACAAGGAATGTGTTGAACCTCAACAGTAAACAAAACTTGAATAGCGTTATTAAAGCCTACTTTTAGTAGTATTCACTGCAGAAAGTGAGAGCCCGAAATATATTAATATTAGATAGGAGTATGTGATTCGAGAAGCCTCACCAAGAGCAGCGATGAACTGGGAGGCGGCGAGGCAGAGGGTGATGAAGTGAGGCACCTGCCTCCACTTGCGGCTCAGCAGGAACACCACCAGCACCCACAGCTGTGGAGGGCCACAAAGTGCCACGTTTGAGTATATGGCAGGACTCGCGCGCGCAACACATTTATCCAAGACACAAGAACATGTGGAAATCGACTCCAAAGCATTGCGAAGTTCGCAGTGATTCAAGGAGACCAACGAAATGGCAAAGCACAAGTTTTTACAAATCCAACAGGCTTCCAGAGTCAAGCTGCCCCAATACCTATTTTTCTATGGTATCCTGTGTAGCAAGATGCTCGAAGTACATCACTTAGCAATTTTCTAGCAGCTATTTCAAAGTTATCCCTAATAAAAATCTTAGGAAGGAAGGAATTCTTCACAAGAAACCGCTATCATCACGTAAGTACTTACGGATGCAATTATACCGACGATGCTGACTTGGAAGAGGAAGTTCTCCAGCTCCTCGACATAATAGAGAGGGTTGATGTGCACCAGCGCGACCATCTTTGCTGACACCAGCATCAGCGGCGCCGACAGGAACGTCACCGCTACCATGCTGCTCGCCATCTGAAATAATTTTGTCATCTATAACCATGAAAATAATTCTTAAACTCTTAACTTTCCTAAACATCACTCTTGCAAATTCAATTAACACCTAACACGTTTGATGTGATAAAGCATTTTGGTTACACCTTTGCAAGAGATGTGTAAAACACGTAATAACAAATTTTCACTACGAATACCAGCTCTTAGAAATATGACAGCTTAACTAATGTATTAAACACAGAAACCAAATGTGATAAATCAGTTTTCATAACATCAGCGTAGAATTTTTAAAGCAAAGCATTAAGCTCCAAAATATGCGTCAAAAATGATGAAATAATCAAATGCAATTAGCCATTTTTGATGTGGGAACACAGAAAATTCTCATAAACGACATCTAATTCACACGTCAATACTAACAGCAAAAACTAAACAAAAAAGTGTTTTTGCTACGCTATGATCGATCATAACGTATTAATTAAACATCGTACAATTGAATATTGTAAAACTAAGTAACAGCTAAACATGTACGCTAATGCTTCTAAATTTTAAACATTGAGAAAAAATTATACGATGTAAAAAGCCTATAACGAACGATCAAGCATGGCAACGCTTGCAGCGATACCCTGTAGAGGTGAACGTCCGCGCCACACTAGACGTTAAATGGGATTCAACTACGTAAATACAGTGAGAAAAGATGATTTAAGCTCCAAAACAAAAACGAAAATGGATCCCACTTTTCTTCCCGAATTTGGAACGTCTTTAGGTAGCGCACATTTCGCTTAAAATACTCGAATACAGAGGCCAAATACCAAATATATATCGCTACTAGATAGAAATCACGGTAAGTAGGTTATTACTACTCAAATATTTCAATCCACTTTTTGTCAGGCTTATACTGAATTCTATTCTAACCACGACGCAACATCAATATTCTAAAGTGATCTTGCAGCAATGCCGAGCCACGCCCAGTTCGAAATAACCCGTACGACAACGGCAGGGCCACTCTAACGTCTACGCAAATTATCGCAAAGAAACCCTAAATTACGGGCACACTGTACAGGAATGGCAGTCATTTTAAATTTCAAGCAACTTGAATAGTAGTGGCACAGCCTCCTAATAATTCATAATTTCCATTTCCCGACATCAGGACTGAAACCGTAATAAAAACAAGAACAACCGACATTATAACCTTAGTCCTTAGGGAATGCTTTATTTTCAAGTTCATAAATTACATGAGAAATAAAAACTAAACACTCAGAACAATACAAAAAATTTCAGAAGAAATAATGCACGAAGAGTTGCAGTCTCACGAGGTCTGGCTGCACATTGTAGTGCGAAGCGAAGACGAAGACAGAAGGGGCCGTAGGAAACGTCCCGTACAGGAAACCGTAGTTGCTGTAGTCCCTCGTGGTGTTGGTAGCGTCGCCGCCGGGCTTCAGCAGACTGACAAACTCGCGACACACCAGCGGCAGCATCAACCTGTAAGGTGATAAATGCACATGTTAAAATTGATCTTTTTCCTTCAACATTCCCATCTAGCTTCTTCGTCACAACATTATAATTCTGACGACCACATGAAAATGCAGCAAAAAGTTAGACTAGAATTAAGGCTTGGCCCACTGCAAGTCAGATGCGTTCAGTCACACAATCCATGTGGAAGAAAACTGTACTTCGAAGTCATCCAAACTTTATTAAGTTGACCGAGCTTTCGAACGTTTTCACAAAGCTCGTTTTTATGGTACATAATATTAAAATCGAATGACTAAAGGCTGCAATTAGCGTATTTATAACAAAGGAAATTTGTTTTACAAAGTACATTATTAATTCAATCAGGGTTCTGGGCATCATAGTCAGCAGAGGGACGGAATAACCGATTTGTAGGCGTCTAAGCCTAACTTTTTGACAGTTTGTAACTGACTTCGAGCAATTTTCTTTCGTTTACTGTAATACATTTAGCTAAAATTTCCCCCTGATCCTATTCAATGCGAGGCCCCATTTTTTGGACGTGTTGGTTAATTAATGAGTTAAGGTGCTTTTAAGATGTGTAATTTTTACGTTCATGTTATCTTGTTCATAAGTTGTCAGTAGTTTCCCAAATGTAAATTTAATCACAAGAAGTAAATAGAATTTGTTCTCCTGCCTCTCTCCGATTCTTGACGTAACATAATTTATTTTTTAACGTATTTCCTGATTTAAGACCGAATTAGATGGAGTAAGATTGAAAAATTTCATTCACTCATTCAGAAGCTTCTTTGACACAAGGAGCACTCAAAAATCGAGGCGCATTGATGGATCTTTAGGACGCGGGCTGAGAATTTTGAGCGCACTCTCTCCATTAATTAATTACAGAGCGAATCAATCACTTTGGACAGCCATTTTCCTCCAATGCGTTACTGATGTGGCTAAGTTGTTCATCCGTGAGATTTTCGTCTGTGCATAAAATTTTAGCTCATGAAACAGGGGAATTTATCCGACTTCTTTTTTGGTTATAAGGATGATTTAACGAATAATCCAAGTATCGGTTTGCTGCGTTCGTTTCCTGTAGATGCTAGAATTTGACGACTCGTCTTACTTACGCTTTATTATTACGTCTAGGAAGAGCAGCCCATTATTAACTTCCTTCTCACAAGTAAATAACATATTGGAAGTGACGCTATTAAAATACAATGGTTGTAAAGCTAATCCAGGTATTGTCGGAGTACTGTATAAATCTTGCTCAAAAAGGCATCTCAGTTCATTTGGGAAGGAGTCTGGCATAAGAAGTTAGTGACTGAATTTAGCAGCTACAATACTAAAGTATCTCTTATGTATCAAAGTTCAAGCATTCCCTCACTAGCGAAGTTTAGGTTTTTACTGATAATTTTCTCTCACTAGTGAAGTCCTATTTTTCATTAGCTGTATTTCTTCACTAGCCAAGTCGAGGTGTAAAACAAAGCTGCATTAGATTTGCATAAAACATTTCGCAAACGACTTGCATTCAGTCAAACTCTCAGTCTTCAGTGGCACACCTTAAAGACTGCGCGATACCCAGCCTGTTTAGACATCGACACATCTCAGCCTAGCCTTCCTCTCACTCTTGATTTTTTTACAACCTATCAGTACTTTATTAGCCTTCAACTAATGTCTAACCAACCACATCGAATCATGCTTCAACAATACTCTCAGCCCTCCATTTCCCTTTTGGAAATTTGGTTTTGATCGTAAAGTTTTGATACTATCAAATTAAATTCCTGAAATATCAAATTACATAATAAATCATTTTAATTCTAGGTTATCCGTACCTAAGTCACCGAAGAAATTAAATTACTCTGGATCTCTTTTACCTCAGTGTCTGGCCGTGACCATGAGGCCAGGGAGCAACCGCTTACATGGAGGCGCGAGCAACACAAATCCACTCACGTCTTCACGGTGATGAGGATGCCGGGCACGACGAGAGAGGAGCCCTTCAGAGCAGCCACCTGGCCCACCATGCGCACCCCCAGCGCAAACAGCGCGCTCGCACTGAACGCCTGGCCCAGTACCTGTAAGGAATGGAAATAATTACACAGGTAGCATTACAAATCTCACGTACAATGCATCATAAATGGCTCGCAACACAGATATTCTATGAAGCTGCAGAATGTTTAAGAGCAAATGCTCATAAATAATAGTTGGATTCATATAGATAAGTGCGCAGGTAGAAGGTCCAGGGAAATAAATTAAAATCTTCAATAGGACTGAAAATCCCACATAAAGACTCGACAACAAATTAAATTTTTCAATGAACTGAAACGTATACCTCACTCTATTTGAAAATTACAAATAATAAACTAACAACCAATGCAATGGTCAGAAGTAACTTCATTCACCTAATGATTTCATGATTAGAATTATGACCGACACAGATTCAGGACAGCTGCACCAGTCCTTTAGGATTGCACACATGCGCTCAGGACGAGACCCTTACCTCCAAGGTATTTTCAAAAAGCTGCGGCATTCGACCCCCAAACAACGTGTTGAACAAAATACCCAGAATGGACATGGTTACGACGGGGTTCAGAATGATGCCCTTGAGCGTTTTAGTGAGGAACTGGAACTTCTTGAGCACAGATCGCTTCTTTCTGGTCTCGGGCGGGAAGGCGGGGCTGTCAGCACGCTCAGAGGAGGTGGTAGTCGACGTGGCATCGACGGTGGAGCTCGCATCGTCCCCGTCCGCAGAGCTGGAGGAGTGCAGCGTCTGTGTCCGGCTGTTGCTCCGAGTTGTCTTCATGTTTTTGCCCACCTGCCACACAAATTAATCCAAGCATCAAACTACGCAAACTTTTGAGGAAAGAAATTCGAAGAAACGTTCAGTATGCAGTGCTCATTCGGTTATGTTTTAAAAACTCGAAAATTAGCCATTTTCCATGATAAAATAAAAAAATTTGGAATGTGTATGACAGAAAGTTTTCAGAGTCTACTCTTTGAAATTTCTCAAACTGTTACTACTGAAGAGTAACAATTTCATATAAATTAATTAACAATGGCAATGGGAGATTATAGCAACTTTAGAAAATTGCCGCCTTAGAAATTTTAATTTTGATTGTTATTTATCTCAACTAGGTACTCAGCAGTAATATGGAAACACATATTTTATGAATAACCAAATTTCTCATTACTTTAATGGACTTATTTCCTCAGTGGTAAAAAATGTCAAAGCACTGAAAGTTTGTAATTTTATGTCATGTTATGCCATAAAATGTTGATGTACATCATGTTGCAATCCACTCATATATGCTCAAAAATATTAATCCCTAGAAAAATCATTGGAATAATTCTACATAACAAAGATAGCAAACTTGGAATAAATTATGGTAAAACTCAAATTGAGGAAAACTAGAAGAATAATAAAAAAGATGTATATGTCAAGAAATGCCTACAGCCTGCCTCACCAAACCTAAGAGAACTGAATTGAGTCAAGAAGAAAATCACAGAAATGGCTTAAAATCGAAGCTAAACTAACCTCCATAAGAATGAAGCCCAATGGGTTGAGAAAGACCAGAGAAACAGGAGCCAGCAGATAGAGGTACGATGGGAAGTCGGGGTGAGACACTCCATACAGAGCCTCCACTGCAACACAAGACACCTCTCAAGTCCCTCCTAACTAACACATACAGAGCCTCCACTGCAACACAAGACACCTCTTAAGTCCCTCCTAACTAACACACAAACACTCAACTGAAAGCATGTACATCGATCTATTCCCATGCAGCATCGCAGGAAAAAACTGCACCCAAGCCTAATCTCAACCTTTCCCTATTGGTATCATAATTTCATTCATGTTAGTTTCACACTAATAATTTCTAGATATTCTAAAACAAAGTACAAGTGATACAATGAAGCTTCACTGATCATCTAAAAACTGTGCACTGTGTTCTGAAAAATAATATTTATCAATTCAAAGAATATTTGATTGTAATAAATAATAAAACAGATATTTCAAAATCATAACATCATAATAATTAACAACTCTACTCTCAAGCTGGGAAATTAAAAAATAAAAATAAAATAGAGAATCACCATAACAGCTTTAGAGAATCACCAGCCATATTTCAAGACAATAGCATCCTGAGTAATAATGAATAACCAAAAATTGTCATTGTTAGCCTTTCACCTACATTCATCTGCCTCTCTGTTTGCTCAAAGAACACAGAAGAAGCATTCTAAGAACATCATATTGGCCATCCAGTATTTGATCATTAACTCATAATTGTACATACAGAAAGTGTATGTCCTATCATTCCTCCTAGACTACAAAGAATGATAGACTAAATAAATTCATAAATGTTACCCTGCATTTCCTGAAAGTTATGTGCTGCCAAATTGCATGCATGAATTTTAACATGGTCATCAAGTAAAGACAATGACCTCCAATGAAAAAAATTACCAATGATGGTGAAGTGAACAAGCACATTCTGCAGGCTAGACATATGTTTCTCTTAAACTTTAATATTACCAATGGGGTAGCCCAAGGCAAAATCATTGCTTTGTGTGCAGAAGATGGCATAAAGTCCTGCCTTGCTGAAGTCAGTAGGGCGGTGCACCAGCAGTGTAATGATGGCCACCAGGGCAAAGACTACAGTCTTTGCTAAGCATATAGCACACAGGAACAGCCAGTTCACACAACTGCACATGAATATAACAAGTTCAAGAATCGCAAAAAACATTGTGGGTACATACTTTTTTCATAGTTTAGTTTACTCCCCTGTAATTTATTAAAATTTAATTCTTAACTATTATTCAACATTCATAATAGACTTTAACAACAATCTAGAGCTGTCTATATGAAGCTTGTTTCACAGACACAAAACCCTGCAAAGCATGAATTAAAAAGTATGACAATCCATTGATAATAAAATCTGTCAAGCACAAATTAAAGAAGAATGACAATTAGTAGATCAAAAAAGTGTAAAATCTCAATAAAAGAAGTATGACAATCAGTAGGATCTATTACCAATTATGCAGAATATGTATTACTTGAATATATGACAATTTTTTTTTACAGATAATAAAGAGTTATTAAAATCTAATACTTTGCACAGATAAAATACCATACACAAATACTTGAAACAAAATTTCTACATCAATAAGATACATTAGTTTTGATGAATAGAGTTATTTGAACAAACAATTTTGGCATACAAATTAGCAAAAATTAGCAATTAAGTGGCTTACCTGAAATCCAGCCTGGCAAGAGATAAAAATATAAGAGCAGGCAATGAGAAATAGCTTACAAAGGTATTCAGACCTTTGGCTTCAGTTTGAGAAATGATGTTACTGCGACCAGCCACATATCTGGGAAATAAAAACTGTTTTACAAAATTGGCATTAATTTAAATGTATTAATCATGGAATGAAACAATTTGTCTGCAACATATAATGCAATCCAATCTTACATAGAAACATTTTAGAATTTTTAAAGTAAAACTTTTGGCAAAAAAAAGGCTTAATATAAATATTCATATTTTACTGATTTTATAAGTAAAGAAAATTTTGTAAAACCATTCCAATCAATTAGATGTTTTGATCAGGGTTTTGGAGTTGGACTTGAGAATGCTAGGAGTCAGCTTAATTACCTGACTCAGACTCTGGAAGTCAATTTAAATGATTTTTTGAACATGCTTTGTCTATTAATTTTTACCTGCTACACAAGCTAACACCAATGAGCTTTTCTTTGACTAATTATTATTATCAGCTCTTTGATGTCTTTTATCAACTACTGTGAACCAAACATAATTACCCTTGATATCTTTATTCACCTATAGTCCATAAACATCTTCAAATATAGATAAATATGCAGTTCACTATTCGTAATTAGAATAAGTAATGTCAGTTTATTATATGAAATTATAATCAACATTAGCTCATGGATTCTTTTTATTTTAGTTAATATATATTCCCTACTTGTTTAACTTGTCTCAGAAATTATCAAAATATTACAAATAGAAATTAGGGAATTTACAATCCACAATAGCTACCTATCAGGATTCACATATCATAAATAATTTAAAATACATAAATTCAATAGCTGATTTAATATTTAATAGTAGCTCAGAGGTTATATGAAAATATTAATGATGCTTCAGATGAAAAACTATGCAAGTCTGCATTTTGGGCTATAGATCAATATTAAAAAAAAGAGTATATTGATATTGTCAAGTACATAGTCTACAACAATTTGTGTGTTACCAAGTTCCATTCAATTATAGGGTTTGATTAGGAAGGAAATAAACTGAGTGGCCTAAACATGAACTTATAAAAAAATAAAAATGTTTTATGACAAATATATAACTATACTAAATAAAGTCCTATCATAAAAAATTATTAAAGATGATACAGGAATTGTACCTTGTAATTAAGGAGTTGATATGTTAGAGTTGTTGGAGTTGGATCTGGAATCCTAAGAGACTAGAAGTCAAAGTTAGAGTTGGACCTTACACCTTCCAACTTCACAACCCTGGTTTCAATCTAAATTTTTTATATATAATGACATCAAGTTAGACTTATATAACATAATACTTATAAGGACTGTAAACAAAAATTTTTAGTAGTCATGAGTTTACTTTATTTGTACTCACCCACAAAGAATGATGGCAAAGCACTGGATGACCGCAACATACAAATTTGAAAAGTCAACAGGTGAATTAAGATCATCTGTGAGAGATGTGTGAGCTGGGGTAGAGGTTTCAGCCATGACTTCAAACTCAAGGGTATTATGAGAATTGTTTGCTATAAGCTCCTTGCCACTTGAACTGAATGTCACATTGATGTGAAGGTATTGTATGATGCCATAACTCTGAAACAATGGAATAATTCAGATTCAATTCATGCAATAATATAATTTTCTATTCACAATTTAAAATACAAATATATCTTCCAAACATGTTAGTTGCACTTACGAAATAAATAATATAAAATACTCCAACATACGTTCTAATTATAGGGCATTGAACAGTATACATAAATACTTCTATAAAAATGTATTCATATATACACACACATACATCAAACCTTAAGTAAAACATCTGCATTGTTTCAAATAAGATTTAACATTATTTATTATAGCATGAGGATTCATGTTTACCTATAATACAAGACAATTAGTCAGTGAATTTTACCACAGTCATCCTCTGGCTCTTTAGGAACTTTATTTTGCTCACTTTTGACACAGTTAGCCACAAGGTCAAATTTTATAATTAATCAATTTTAAATAAAAAAATTCCTCAAGGCAAAATATCTCCCAGGAATATTCAATAGTATCTGACTAAGATGTCAGTCTTAGAATCTGATCAAGAATTTGATGTCATGACCGTAATCACCTACAATCTTTATCGACTTTATTCACATTTGAAACGTAGATTAACAACAATGTAAAATAACTCTGAGATACCTACACCTCACCACTTTTTTTAAGCTTGTATGGGAACAATACAAGATGAGGGGAACAATATGGGAACAATACAAGGAAAATTTTCTCCAGGTGATGGCCCAGGCACACTCCCTGCTGATAGAATGACCGTAACAAATGTAAATAAAAACATTTGTAGAGTAAATGTGGGAGGCTAATAAATTTACCCTATATTTAGTCAAAAGTTCTTGAACAGTAACTAGTTATCAAAGAACAATAGGAAGAATTGTTTTTATAAAAAATTACCTACTATGGGAAGAAAAGTAAGCATTCACAAAAATATATATTTTTTCATTCGTGTTAATCTTCATATTTTTCATAATACATTTGTAGCACCATTGATCCTGGAACGACACTGAGTTTAACTTGTTTTGTCATGTTTTTCAATTATACCAAGTAGATCTTACAAAACTTTTTCCTTCGATTTTCTATTCTGAGCCATAATCCAACAGAAAGTTTGTCCGTGTTATATGGGCTAATAAATCTCAGCGCTTACACTATGATCAGTCCAATAAAATTTTCATCAACAAAAATCATACAAGTTGATGTAAGTGAACTATAAATTGCAGTGGACACAAGTTACCATCCCCATGATAAAATTAATAAGCTAGATATCTTCGTAGATGTGATTTAACCCAATTATATTCAATTCAAATATAGATTTCAGGTAGAAAGCCCAAGGTTCATGTTCTAAAGGCTTAAGGACCCACACTATCAACCTTTGCAGCGAATTTGGTGTTCGTCAACCCTTCGCGAACTCATAAACCCTGCGCGGGCTGGCAGATTTCTGTGTGCTTGTGATTTCCATTTGGTTGAAAAACACGAACACAAACTTTCGTAGAAACAGCGAACGCTCGCTTGTTTATGTATGAAATGTGCAAATAATCATTGATCTAATAGGAAAAAACTATTTCGGTAGTTTATTCATTTGATAAATACTTAATATTATCCTATGAGTCTATTTGAATTAGGGATTAGTTAATTTAGCATAAAAACTAGCCGGCGGTAGCTGGCAGCTGCATTATTAGTAGTTACAACTACCAGCATGGCATTGCTAGAAGATCAACGGCTTCAGAGTTTACAAACACGAGTAAAAACTTTGTTACTTATATGAAAATAACACCTACATGAGTAAAAACTGCCAAGATATAAAATTAAAACACTAGCATACATCAACTCTATTGGCATATTCAAGGAGCAGCGTAGTTTGTTCACATTGATTGTTTCAAATTGTTTTAAATTGTTACATTCTGCACTCTTACAATTTCATTCAGCCAAATGCACAGTCTGGACACGATTTAGAAGAGCTTGTGGTTTTGTTTGCGTTTTGGCGTGTTCGTGATTAATGGCGAATTTAATAGTGTGGATGGGGTAAGGTAAGGCAGGGTTTATTTCAGAAAATTATTTATTATCTGGGTCAAAATATCGCTTGATAAGAGAGACAGTGTCGTTAGAATGGTGAATTTTTTTGGCACTCATGGATAGTGCAACTACAAAATTTCTCACGCATCCAAAAACCGAAAGGTCTGTACTTCGTATGTAACTGATTTCGGAATAAACTATATTTCTTTCTTTCATCAGCAGAGCGAGCGTAGTGTACAAAGCGAGGGTAATGTACAAAGCGAGCGTAGTGTACAAAGCGAGCGTAGTGTACAAAGCGAGCGTAGTGTACAAAACAAGAGTAGTGTACAAAGCGAGGGTAGTGTACAAAGCGAACGTAGTGTACAAAGCAAGGGTAGTGTACAAAGCGAGGGTAGTGTACAAAGCGAGCGTAGTGTACAAAGCAAGGGTAGTGTACAAAGCGAGCGTAGTGTACAAAGCGAGGGTAGTGTACTATAAATAATAATCTTACGGAGGCAATCACCTGCTCTAACTCATTCCGACGTTCCTCCCTGCTACTATGATGGAACAGAGCTATGAGTGCGAACGAGATGGTATATTTAGGAGAAAAAATTATCGACCACAGTCTCATACCTCAAAATACTGTTTTCGCACTTTCGCACTCATGCTGCAGTAAATTCTTGATTATATTGCTTACCCAGTTGACGCTCTCCCAATTGTTTACAACGCCTATAGATTTGGTCTCTTCCCATTTATATATGTGTGTATATATATATATATATATATATATGTGTGTGTGTGTGTGTATGGTGTACATAATGATTTACTAGCTTTGTAGGTGTTTTTTTCATGAATATTTATTATTACCGTTATCATTAATGGATATGCTACAAGCAGCAGGCTTGTAATTTCGTCAATATTCTTCTTTCCCCATAGTTTTCTGTCATTAAGTTACATGCTCCAATAATTTAAAAATAATACGTAAAGTTTGTCAAATATTGCAAAGAATAAAACATTAACAAAGTGAGTCATGTTGATGACATATACCTGGACCAAGGACTACAATGAGCAAGGACCTGCACAGCTGATTACGGGCGCTTGTCAGAGAAGGCCATCACAATTATTCTCATCATACAGCTCCTAGTTTAGTCAAAATAATGATTAATTAGTAACTAAATGCAGCACAGAAGAGTATTAAAGAGACATTCATCTCAAAATATGGTTTATTATGAATATAGAGGGAGTTTTTCCAATGCTAATTAAACCGACATGCGTCTTTTTGATTGATGGTCAATTTCACCGCATCTTTCGTTATGAAACGTTGCAATTGGTTTCTGCTCCTCATTGTATGTGATTTATTACCAAAATAACATACGTAATAACATACCCATTGAACAGTGTTTTGCAGATTATCTCGAGTTTAGTGTTAATTAGATATTTTGAAGATGATTTTTTCGATAATAAATTTTGCAACCATCAAACGGAGTTTTACTTTCAAATTGGGGGCACTAAAGGACTACGAGTTGGTTCTGTACTGGATTTTGTAAATTTTTTGTGTTCTTCATGTTTTCCATTTATGTCACCATCTAGAACTCGTGTGATTTTATACGTATTAAACAGTTGCTGTTGAAATTATTCAGCTTATGCCAATCAAATTCCACAGTTTAAACCTCTTACGTACAGAGTAATTTTTTTCATTACAGTTATCAACAAGCAATGTCTGGCATTCAAAATGGACGGATATTGATGTGATGCTTCAGCTTCTGTGTTGAATTTTGCATTTTTTCTTATTTTTAGTCTGCCTATTCAACCAATATGAATAACAAGTGTGGTGTTGTGAACAGTAAAAGCAATTATAATTACAGAACCAATTGCCGTTTACCTAAATTGCCTAAAGATGAGTCAACAAGGCAACATTAGACGTCTGTTTTGTCTCCTGGAGAGAGTTTTGCTTTAGATCTTTCTAAGTTTTGCATTTCTGAAGAACGTCGGCCTTCAAATCCCCCCATGATAAAATGACCACGTGGATCCACCGGAGCAGCAACTGAGGCAAGCATTTATAATAATACTGCATCATGTTTGCCAACTGGAAAGCCACGACCTCGCTGCAAAAGTTGAGAACCAGCGACTGAAATATTTCTTAAAAAAGACATTATAGCAAGTACCTTTATTAATTCTAACTCGTTTTTCCGTTGGGTTTTCAATGCTTTATAACTACTGGCGTGGTGAAGAATGTGGGGTTAAGGCTTTCTTTTCCAAGGGTAGTACTCCGTGGTTACGTGAAATACCTTGCCTGAACCAGGACTCGAACCCTGAACGTCCCGGCTGCGAGGCCATCACGCTAACCAGTACACCATATAGCCCACTATTGGACGACATGGAGCAAGATTGGGTGACTTTGCTCTTGGGAAAGAGGTATCCAAAAAAATATGAAAACCTAATACTTTCCAAAAGTGATGACAAATTTGTGTTGATTTTCATGACATGGAATTACGAAGAATGTAATTAACTCTGATTGTGAAAAACAAAACAAATTGTGATCTCCTCTTGTTCTTTCTACCCCCAAAAATGAGATAAACGTACCACTAAGCAAGCTTCTAAATTCGAACAATTGATTGAGCTCATCTTCTCAATTTTGTTTTGTGGTTCATTCAGCCTTGAATTACAACAACCCCGTTGATGATGTGGGCCGTAAAGTTGTAACCATTCTGTAATCCCAAGAACTGCACGACCACATGAAAATCAAGAAATTTGAATTTTAACAAATCAGATGAAACTTTTAGCTGAGAAAAATCTTTACGTTAAAGATTACTGGCTCTGCAGTTGAGTCGCTCCCACCCTGTAGTTAAGAATTGCTTAGAGAGTACTTGGTTCTTTCTAGTAAGAGAGAGCTGGTCTACATCATATCTTCTGTGAATGTGGATGAGCTGGCGACTTTTCACAAAGTCCAAAGAAATAAGCAAGAGAATGAGTTTGCGCTGGTGGATGGAGCAAAAATTCGTCCAATTGTGTCTCTTTCTCGAGGTGTGTTGAGTGGTTGAGTAAGATGGCTAAAATGTTCTTAACTGAGAGCAACATCAATGTTCTGATGATGAGGAATTTCCTCACAGCGGACCGTGCATTTTGATATGAGTCACACCTGTTCACAAGTTGACAGCTGCCTATTAAGTTGATTTTGTAAAAAAGCGGCCGCTGTTGTGAAGCAGTCTGGAGGTATTGTCCTTGGGGTTATCTCAGTCAATCATAAAGTGAGCTGACTATACGAAATGATGCCATTCAGTATTGGATTTTACAAAAAATATACTAACAGGGTTGAGTCTGCACTCTGTAACAAATAATCATTTGCTGTCATTTTATTTCAGTTCCGACTAATGGAAACTTTTCTATTAGATTGCGTCTTTATAAGCGAGTTTTGTGAACAGTGGATCGTCATCATTTCATTTCTGGATAGATGGTGAGTAGCTTATGGATGATCTAGCGTGATTCTTTTCTCCCATAAGTTTAAAATTAAGCTTTGTTGCCGAGAAAGTAATGCTAATACGGTTACAATCGTGGGCATGTTAATAGAAGCTTTATCAAAAGTTCCTCTGCATTCATAGAACACCATATTCTGTGGTACATCTTTTTAACTCCATTCTGTGCTACATTTAGTTACTATTTAGGGATGGTTTTGACCAAAATAGGAACTGCGTGATAAGATTGTTAAGGCCTTCACAAGCAAGCCAAGATAATCAGCTGTGCATAACTTTTATTCAAGTAGTCTTTGACCTGTACGTGTATTGAATAAGAAAATGTATGACTCACAAATTATATCATATCGTTGTCTCTAGGAAATGCTGATATACGTGTTCCTGTCTAACGTTTTTCTTTATTTATTTCTAACACAAAGACAAAAAAATGGAAGCAATCGTGAGTGCTTAAGACGACAATTTATCAGACGACAGTTTAGCACGCTCTGAACTGACGGGACTACTGTGCAGTCTGTTGACTGTGCAAAGTAAGTTTTGTGCAGTAGTTGTACATATGTATCTGTATAATTTCTGGAAAAAATGATAATTTCAGAACAATTCATACTATTTCCGAATTATTTTCCTCAGTTGAGTATTCGAGTGAAACAAGATTTATGATTTTGATGGTCTACGCATATATGGCCTAATTTAACATTCACTTTGATTATGCAAAGACGAAAAGCTAAGAATAATATTTACTCGGTATTTTATTGATGGAATTACGTATTTTTGCATTCAACTACTAAATACGATAAGGCATAATCGATTAAAAAAACAATGAAAACGTTTAGTGCAAGTTATGACCAAAGATGATTTCCTTGGTTCTTCTATACACTAATGAAACGTCTCTCGACCGCCGATATTATTTCTGCTCTTTCAGATAGCTTAATTGGTCGTCACTTGGTCTACAATTGCTTCCACCAGGACTTCTAAGCTTGAGTATTGCTTACTATCAGCATAAATCCTCCACTCGACAATGGACCATGTATTAACTTTGGGATTCAAATTGGGATTATTTGGAGGCGACACAGTTAAATTGGGCCGCTTGAGCCCATGGTCTTACAGTTATTTGTTTTTTCTTTGATCTGAGTACAAATGCATTATCATTCTACTATACAGGGGGGGCTACAATTTTTTTTCTTATTTTTTTCAAATACTCCTTGACTAATGGCCGTAAATCTTCTATATGGTTTCAGTTTCACCGCCATTCAATGTACTTTCATCAAGTTAAACCATTCTACATTTATAGGAATAGTTCACAAACAGATGAATGATAAGTGAGAGTCGTTTTTTTCGCCATTGAGCGAAGGCCTTTCTAAATACACTAAAGAGAACAATTACAATTTTCAGAATCGGAATACTACCGTAGCATGACTACGTCATTCCTATTTCTGAACGTTCTTATTTCAACTTCACTTCACGAGTTCAGAAATTGAGTTCTTCGCCATCAACCCTTAACAAAGCAAGTGAGAAAAGAAGCGCGCATATTCAGAGTCACAACTTTCAACGATATCAAGAATGTCACAAGAGTCGTTCAACTATTTCAAAATAATTTTCAAGAGAGAAGTGCAGAAGTCTATTATCTTCATTTTTTATACTACGCATTTACTGCTTTTATTAATTAAAAACATAGATTGTGTCTTGAGAATAACCTTCGTGCAGGGGCAAAAAAACGACTCTGACTTATCGTTCAACTGTTCGTGAACTAACAATGCAGAATGGTTTGACCTGATGAAAGTACAGTACATTGAATGCCAGTGAAAATGAGACCATAACGAGTTTCTACGGCTATTCACAAAGGAAACTTTTTTGTGACCCACCCTCTACCAACACAGTTGTTGTGTGCTTGCTTGCTTGGTCCGTCTCTCTCATGCTCTTGAGGATTTAGATAAGAGAAAATTCCTGGGTCCGTCTCCCTAACAAATATTTAGATTGTCAGATAAGGCAGTCCGTATCAGTGATGCTGAAAATAAGATTATTTCATATCAGAGTAACCGTAAATCAGCGGGCATCTTAAGAAATTACCATCATTTGCCCCACTATTTTTGGCAGGATACGTCTACTGATGTTAAAATATGAAAGACCATCTTTTCATAATTAGTTGATCATCGAACCACGGAAGAAGGGCGTCTTCCAACAGATTACAATATGAATTTGAATTTCAGTTTCAATCCTTGTGGTACTTTGTAGAGGCCAATTAAGTCACCTCCTCGGATACCTGCACAAAACATGACTACCCTAAGACCTTGTCGTCAGCAACTGCGCACTCCGGAGGAACAACCATTCAACAACCATCAAAATGACCGCTCATCAGGCCCGTCGAGCGTTGTACCAGACTCATCAGTGAAAATTACACTCCTGAAATAGACCTTCATGCGATTTTGTATCCATTCAACCCTTTTGGCTCTGTTTACTTCGCTTAAATAGAGAGTGTTTGATGGGACTCCTCGCTGTCTTATGAGCATTGAGGACCCTATGGTTTTAACAACCGTCAGGTGGGTAAAACCTGATGGTTTTACCAACTTTTGGGTCACAAGCCGCTTCCAAAATATTTTTGCTGGTAGAATGAGGAGTTTTGGAAGGTCTCAACTGTATTCTTTATTCTTTTCTTGCGGGTAACTTTCGTAAGTGCATGCTTTCTGGTGTCTTCCTGCATGTTTTACCAAAAAAAATGATTTTATAGTACGGTGATCACGACGCAACTTTTTGGATGCGTTGACATACAAGTTCAAAGCATGGAAGTAATTTCAGCACTACCTTCTTCAGTAAGACCAGATTTCTTGAACATCTTTGAGATTTATAGTGATACTAGTGAACGCGCCCCGCCAAAAATGGCGCGACAAATGATGTTCAATTCTTTAGATACCCTATTATTTAAGGTACTCTGGCATGAAATAATGTTATTTGTTAATATCACTGATACGGACTGCCTTAGCTGACAATCTTGCTGTTAGTTTAGGGCAGAGGGACGTAAGGACAACGCAAGCATGCAACACTGCTATTATTATATGTTGGGATATTGCGTAATCCAATGGAGCAGTTACAATACTAAAATTCCACAAACTTTGAATAACGTGACAATTAAGAATACAATTATATTACTGAACATACCATATTGTTAGAATGAATAATTCTTTATGTAATACAAAAGTTAGAATGTAATATTGTATAAAACTTGAAAATACATGTTATTTAAATGTTTCATTTAGTAAAACATATTTGAATAATAAATTCGAACGCAACAAATATTCCATTCCTTTATGTTCAAAATTTTGTTAATATAATCAATATTCTATTTTGAAGTCTGGAATTATGCAATCTTGACATTGAACGGCCTGTCAGTTTTGACATTAGAGGAAATGGACTGAAGAAATTTGGGTAAAGGGTCGCCCCAAAGAAAAATTTTATCATAAATAATCTGTTACTGATTAATTGCTTGGCGGAATAACAAATGTAATAAAAACAATATTTACTGTGGATTATACAATTTCAGAAAGAAAATAAATTAAAATTACCAGGCAATGTAAAAATGTAAACTGCATGGTAGTTCTTCAATCAATTTAGAATGCGATTCTTCGAAATTGTGATATTTTTAAATCAAATTTTGGCCAGCTGATTTTATATAACTGAAAATATTGTCAGAAATAGCTTAAGGAATTCACGAAAAGTCTCTTTTAGATTCCATTACAAAGAAATTATTTTCATTCAATTTTTTAGTAAATAAGTGAAGTACAATTACCAACGCAATTTGAGTTTCCATAGTCTAAAATAACTATTTCCTCTTCTCTGCAGGCAAACTTATGAACCCGAAATTATGAAAGCCAGTATGCATTGACCTTTATCCTGCTCTTCACAAAGGTCTATTCATCGATAATTCAAATCAGCACTGACACCTTCTTGGTGGATGTACAAAGTCGGCCCGTAATTTGAGAATAATGGAATCTTGCTGACATCACAAATGTTCTGGTGTCTTTGTCTTCAAGGAACTCCTTATCGTGAAAGCTACCGATCAAGAATACACAGTGAGCAACTTTAACCTGTATTCCGCTATTCTCCTAACCTGTACTTCTCTACTCCAACTCGAACTCCTCCGCTAGAAGTCTTACCTCTCCAATGCAAGCTGCATCTCTGTTCTCTAAAGAGTCGAACACAGCAAGCCTCATTCATGCACTGCTTAACGTAGTCTGCAGTAGGAACGCTACCTTTCACACAATCCTACTCCCGTTCGCACGGTCACTTACTCTCCATACACATCTCACACGTTATGCTCCCTATGTACACCATGCAGTCTCTTCACACCGAAGATGTGCAGCATGAACACGCAAGCGCATTAGTACTACACACAATAATCTCATCACTGCTTACACTCATTACGACCTTACAAACCCATGCACCATACCCGCACCGAAAACAGATAACACGCACCTCTCGTAGCCCATTGCTTTAGCATATATTCATACATCCATCAGTCATCATCACACATCTACACCTATGATTCCTCATCATACATCTTCTACATTCAAATGCCGCACTTCGCTGTTTACGCCCGTCTACACGCCAACTCTACACGAAAGGAAGGAAGATCGCTTCTCGGTATCCACCATTTAGAAATGTAGCTGATTAAACGTGTCATCAATGTGAAGCACACGTTGATATCTCCATTCAGCCATCAATCATCTACTCAACTACACATTGCAAAAAAAACTGAAATTCCCTCCCATGAAAAACTGAAGGCGTGCATAATCAAAAGAGTCGCTATTGAATAAAAAAAATAATTCATAGTGCAAGATGATGCCTCACCTCAGCAGGCTCCTCAGAGGGCATATGATAGGTAATAGGTTAGGTTTGCCTAACGTATGTTATGTGGACTGGCGTGCCCAGGAGGGCACTGTTAGGGTACTTTAACAGAAAATAGGTCATCAGGAATTTTATCGTTCGTGCCCACTTCACTTCTCAATATTCGCACCATCATCGCTCTCTCGTCTTTGCCTTTTCTTCCTTTTCATTCTTAACTCGCTGTTTTTATGTGCAAGGGATCATGAGTGATAACACATAATGGGCATAGATTTCCCGTTCTCTGTGGTCCATACAAAATTTTCCCTCCTACCAGCACTCACCTCAGCAGGGGTGTGGGTCGGGGCGGCCGTTTCGGTGAAGGCTGTCTCTCGCAGCAGCAGCTCGTGGCACGGCAACGGTAGGCTCATGAAGCCGTAGTGAAAAACCTGACGATCAAAATCCAATGAATTACAGACCACTCAACATGACCGGAACCTAAACTCGTGCACTCATACTGTGAGTTCAGGGGTGGAGGAAGCGTGGTTGATTAGGATGTCATAAATTAGAAATCGTGTACTTTCAGTTGTTAGTACAATTCTGACACATCATTGTTTACAAGCTTTTTCATTCAGTAACGTTTGAAAGAAAATTTATTTATTTGAGGTATATGATATGAATAGAGTCCTGTAGAATTATCACTTTTGTCAATATTGTTTCCTTCATTCATTTCTTTACTGAACGAACTCGGTCATCCGATCGAAAACGGTGTTCGCAATTTATATCTTTACAAATTTTCATGCAGTTTCCTTCCCCATTGCACATAATAAACGAAGACAGAGAACCGGTATGAATGGGTGCGTGTTGAAAACTCGTAGCTGCCACATTAAAGTACCATACTCGAACTCATATATTTCTTCATGAAGTTCAAGTACAAAATTCAATCTGAGGAGGAGTGAACGAAATCATAATGCACAAAACACTAGCCGCAATCTCATCTCGACAATGAGCTACCTCCATAATTTTCTTGTTACAGGATGAAGTTAAAAACTTTTATTCAAAATTTAAATGAAATAAAAATAAAAATTTAATTGTTGTTAAAGATGAGCAGATGATCCTTTCTACCTACTGATATGCAAGCCTAAGAAAGTCGTACTTCACTGAAATTATCCGGAACGTGTAGTTAGACATTCTTCACAAGCAGCTTTTGAATCCTAAGGAGTAAAATGTTCAAATAATCCAATGATGAGAAGGGGCTGAAATACGATGGAAGCAATCCTATTTCAGTTCATCCGCACAGCTAGCCTCGAGGCACCGAAAGCAAAACTCGGTTTAATTTAGTTCAAGGCGGCATTGCAGTGTGGGCGTGAAACCTCCGTGGAATTTCTCATAACGCCTGAGAAGGCCATACCTGCGGGGACGGCGCTCTGCATTTCAATTTTATCTGAATTGCGATTAGTGATACGAGCAATATCTCGCAGTTATTCACATTGGTGATACGAGCAATATCTCGCAGTTATTCACATTGGTGATACGAGCAATACCTCGCAGTTATTCACATTTGTGATACGAGCAATATCTCGCAGTTATTCACATTGGTGAGACGTGCAATATCTCGCAGTTATTCACATCGCCTGCTGGAAACGTCTTTTAGCAAACATACGTGTAAAATATTAGAGTAATCTGAAATTTTAAGCAACTGAGGGTGTGCATAAATGCATTACAAAAGCAAAACATCCACATCTCGTGGAATGATTCAGTCCCACAAGCTGCGAGAACTTTTCTTAAGCTACTGACGGGAAAGACAATAAGAAAATATGATAAACTTGAAAGAAACGAAAGTGAAATGCACGCGCTTCCCTATTCTTCTACGGCGGACTCATCACAAACGTCTATTTTTTCTCGTTAATTTATACTTATGTGTAGCGATTGGTTTTTCGCTAACTATGGCGGTCCAAC
>VOMN01097373.1:0-16209 GCA_014899125.1 Orchestia grillus | reverse complement strand
ACAAGTCTTCAAAGCTCCTCAAAACTCGACTCAAAAAAAAAAACATGATGATGCTTATGCTTATGCTTATGCACTGATATCGTGACTTGAGTTACAGACAACGCATACGTAAGTTCAACTGAGGGTATTAGAAAATAGGTCAATACAGTTGGTTGAGGAAATTAGCAAGAGTTTTTCCGCTCGCGTAACAAATTCTGAAGTTCTCCACCGACAACGAACTTTCGCTCAGCGCATTCACGTGTGTGTTGAGTCATGCGTGAGTTTAGTGATCGTATTCTGTACGTGAATTAAAAAAATTCTGATGGCTCTGACTAAAAATTTGTTTGAAAGCTGCACCTTGCACTTATGATTCCCCCGAAAGTACAAGAACTTTGAAACTGATATTCTCTGCACGAAAAACAAAACGGGGGGTCACCCTATAGTTCGATGTCGGATTCCTAGAGGGGATTTCTATCCTGCAATTAGACGTTCTAATTGCCTACTGACTGCTTTCACCTTCAGGTTAAAGTTCAAGGTGATTGACTGTGGTGAAAATTTAGCAATAATCTAAATCTACACACATCCTCTTGCAGTACCCTGCATGAGTTAACATATACATTCAATCTGAGATTGCGACCAGAATACAGAACCTAACTTTAAGAGTTGTTCTTCATGAACATGGATCACAGGGGAAGCTGTAGCACCTGTCAACTTTTCTTCATTTTCAATAATTTATTAACTGCGAGTCAGCCACGTGTGCCGGGAAGGCGGGTGCGCAAAATAGACGCGCTGAGTTTATTTTCGGCCCAAAAATGTGAAAGAGAAAGTCAGAATGGGGCTGAGAGACACCTGAAGAAGCAACAAATCTTCGGGAATATCGTTTTTTGACGTTCAGCTAAAATACAGAGGCAAGAATAAAGTCAGGTCACGTAAAGTTCAGCTCAACTCCGAGCTGAAATCAAATAGTACTGTTAAGTCCAATATCAGCTGTTACCATTAGGGTAAATAGAATAACTGTGAAACTCTGACGAAGTTATAAAAAGACATAGTTTGTGCTCTCACGTGTTCTTCACATTGGCTTGTACTTCGATATTTTCTTTCATGAAAATTAATACTGAGCTGAAATCCATGGGGATGTTTTCAATTGTGAAAACTTAATACTGAGCTGAATTGTGCGGAGATCCTTTCTAATATCAAAATTCGTACCAAGCAGAATAGTGCAGGAATGTTTACTTGAATTAAAATTAAACACTAAGCTGAATCGGGTGAGGAGGTTTTCTGATATAAAAATTGAATACAAAACTGAATCGTGCGTGGAGATTTTCTGACATCAAAATTGAACATTAAGCTAAATCGGGTGAGGATACCATAAACAGCGAGCTGCATTGTACGAGGCTTCGTTTCGGCGCTGAAAAGAGCAGCACGAGGGTAGCTTGGTCCTATGAGCTGACAGCTACTGCGGACACCGAGCTGAGCAGATGAGAACAAGTTCAGCTCTTGCTTTTGATTACAAATGCGCTGAAGTCAGGGTGATGTCAACCTATCCATCCAATCTTCGAGGTTGAGCCTATGAGAATAAGAGGGATGAAGAGAGGGAATAGGAGGGAGAGAGAAAGGGAAGAAGAGGGAATAGGAGGGAGAGAGAAAGGAAAGAAGAGAAAGAGGGAATGGGAGGGAGAGAGAGAGCGCAAAAGAGAAGAAGAGAACTCGACGGAGTGTGAGAGGAGAGGTCAGGGGAGAAACCCTATAGATTGAAGGGTGAAATGAGGGTTGAACGTCTCCCCTTGCTCTATTGATTGTTCGAGTTTATGAATGAAACGTCCCACGCAAGCACGCACGTCACGCTCACTACGACCATTCATAGCCCCTCCAGGCTCTGACGTAACAGTCACTACAGCCAATGAGAAAAAAGTATAAGTTTTCCGTCACCCTCACTACTGCCAATCAGATCACTGAAATACCCTGACGTCACTTGCTACGGAACAGGGTAGCACGACTCGTTAATGATCGTAAATGAAAAATCATTGAATATTGCCCGTCACAAGATATTTACAACCTATGGTGCTTAGGACCCGAACATCCCTGAGAATTGTACAGCTATCCTTAACGAATTCGTATCCCTCAAGCTCTTTAGATTTAGCGTAGTCCCTCAGAAAAGTTCAAAGTAAATTAAAAATGCATGTTACAGGGTTTTATGGAATCAACCGAAACAGGCCGGGCTGGGACGTGCTGCAGCTACGGTACATCTCATTCAGCAGGAAAGAGCAAAGCTCTCTGCTCTTCTCGACTTCTCGACGATAGTGCTAAAGGTCTCACCAGTGATGAATGAATCTTAAATTCTACAAAGTGAGGGTATATTTCGAGAATAATTCCGACAGGGGCGGTAAATTTTCATCAGGAAATAGGTATTTTAATTGCGCTTGTAAATAAAAATTGCTTCGCTGCGGTGATAATTAAAAAATTCAACCCAAAATAATGCTGCACAATGTACCCGACATATTTATTTCGAAAATCTAACTTAACGCTCAGTTTTATACAGTACATTACTAATCGATCAGCTTTAGCCGATATTTACTGAAGCAGCAGGTTGTTTCAACGGCTTCCCTGGAAAGAGATTGACTCTGACCAGCAGGATATTACGGGGAAATATATCAAAAATTTGAAACTAAACTTCGACCAACACAATAAAATGTTTCGGCGGTTGATGGCCTTTCTGCCTCTGCGTGAATATATGTTAAATTCTCGCTAATAAAATTACTCGATGGGTGGAGATTAAGTTCGGAACAATCTGATTTTTTATCCTTGAGGGTTGAATTTGAAATCCTTGGAAAGAAAAGATGCAAAACTTTTGAGGAACTTAACCGTGAGATCGGAAATTCGGCGTCCAAACAAATATTTTGACTATGAAGGAAAAAGAGTTAATTTTTCAAAGAGGTTCCAAAACGACATCCAGACATGAAAGAGTAAGCGTCAGCTGAAAGAAGAGCTTTTTTAACCGACTTACTCGAATCAGTAATTCGAAACGATCGTAAAACAATCTTAGCGAACGAGACTTTGATGTGGTAACCTAATAAATCAGATGGTTCTTAGACATGTGAACTCGTTGGCTAAGAACGTAACACTACGACTTAAAAATCCGCAAAAAATTCATAACTTATGCCTCGAGAGCATGTGCTAATCAAAATGAAGCTATTGCGAACCTGATTTACATTTCCTTCGATGCTCATTCGCGTGAATTTCAAGCACCTCGACATTGGACCCAGTTTCTGCGTTAAGGGCGGCCTAAATTAAGTATACATACATATAGAAAATTATGGATACCATGAGAAAAAATTAGGGACTTACAACACTCGGGACGTGTGATGCAACACTTGAGACGTGTGATGCAACACTTGAGACGTTTGATGCAACACGAGACGTGTGATGCAACACTTGAGACGTTTGATGCAACACTTGAAACGTGTGATGCAACACTTGAGACGTTTGATGCAACACTTGAGACGTGTGATGGGACACTTGAGACGTGTGATGGGACACTTGTGCTGAAGAAGCGCGTGGTGTCACCTGAACAATCAGAACATTCTATGATGTCAGGTGTGCCCTGCAGCGATGACATGCTTATCACAGTTCTCTTTTCGAGTATTTATTTACCCTAGTTCCCCTAAGCCCATTTCGAAGATACGTTTTTTTTCCGTTCTAATTCGACCACGGACAAGTGATCACGTATTTTTTCAGAAGTTTTCTTAAATGCGGGTCAAACTCACAAGAAAGAGGCACCAAAAGGCAGCCATAGGGAAAGTATCTCAGACCTGCAACAGCTGACTATAAACCCGTCGCAAGTCAGCCTGTAGTTGCCGGGGGGCTCACAGGGCTCCTGTGCTGCCCGTGGCCGCGGACAAGGACGGTGCTGGAGTAAAGAGAGCAGAGACTTTTGTGTTGTGAGGGTCGCAGAAATTGTGATCTCGCGGAGAAATTTCTGCGAGTGCGTCTGCGTACAGCCACGTGTGTGGGCATGCAGTTATGTCTGCATGATTGAGAACTTTCAAGACAAGGTGATAAGGATTTTAATATGGAGTAATTATGGTGTCAAGTAAGGTATTTATTACAACGGGAATACTGGAACCACTTTGGTTCAGTGTACTGTAACGTTGGTGTTTTGCTTCAAAAGTTGTAAATGTTCCGGTACACTCAACATGTCTTCCAATTATTGATAACTTATGTTTCATAAGTGACTATTGAAGTCTTAAAATACAAATTCATAAAATTCTAACAACTTTAAATACCCAAAAATGAATTCAAACATCTAAAAGGAAGTTAAACTTTTTAATCAGTCTCGATAACTTAAGGTAGACTTCTTAATCAGGCGAGACTAACTTCTTGATCAGACTCGCCTCCCTATCCTCGTGCGTCATAAGCCTTCCAATTTATGAAACTACGGAAGTATTTGCAAGCTTCATGCCATAATTGATCGCGCGTAGAAAACACATCGAAAGTAGAGAATACAAAACCAGAATTGTAGTGTTTCTTGGAAGAACTGAAAATAGCTTCGAAGGTCAAAACACACGCAAACTTCGACTCCGAATAAACAGTATTTTTCAGAAGGTGTGAAATATATCGAGTGGATTTATGGATTTAAGCGGATATTAGCGTAAAACTAACCACAATTTCGGTAATGAAATTTTTTTTAAAGAAAAACAGAAAGGAAGGCACGTTTGTGTCCATTTTAATTGGGTAGCCATTTTTATTCATTCAGTTCGCTTCATTATCATTCATTGGTTATTCTTAGGTCTTACATTTTTTATAAACTCGTATTCTCAGTGCGAATGTAATACTGATAGTTTTTAGCCAAGCTTTAGATCACGAGAATTACTTAAAGAAACAAGTACTTACTCTAAGTTTGAAGTACACAAGGACTTAACTTCCAGAGAGTACTCATAAAACTTGTCAGAGTGACCTCATCACTCACTGTGAAAGCAAAAAAAAACAGACTTGTGTACTATGTTCCTCGACACCAAATAACTCTTGGCCTCACTGGAACAGACTGATCCAGCACCACAGACAAACACACTTGTCGAGACAAACAAATTCTGCATTTTTAAGTTATGATCAGATGAAAAGCTACAATTACTTTTCCAGTGGATAAAAGATATACACAGGTTTTCCAACATACAAAATAAAAATAGATAACACTCAATACCACATGAGGCTTGTTATACAGCGAATGTTATATGTTACGTGTTATATACAGCAGATCTGTATACGATCAAACAGAGATTTAAAAGTGAAAAATACGGATTTTCTCGTCTTCAGTATTGAGGATTGAACAATTTTGTCATACTGTGCCATCAGTTCTACGACAAGCTAAGTGTTAAGGTAAGCACACCTCCTCTCAGCACAGTTAGGAGGAGCGGATTCTGCAAATAGAAGGTAATGTCGGAGAACAAAATTCATAAGAACGAATATGCAATAAAAGGTTCTGCCACGAAGACGTTGAGCATCATGCAGAAGCGAAGAGTTCCGAGATTTTGAGACGAGAGTGTTATTATATTTTACTGTAACATGATAACTATAGCTAAGTTAACATGCCGTAGTACTATTAATTTGAAATTCATTTCTGATTCTTCAAAAACGAATATATTTATTTGAATAAACTAACGAAACATTGCATCGAAGCTTCAGACTAAGTGAGGCTTAGTTACATGAAACATGCAAAAGTTTTACAAAGCAAATTTCCGTTTCTATCTATTTTTTAAGCTGTATCATGAACTCTTGTACTGTCGAAAATTTATTTAGAATTATTGACAGTTAAAGAACTTATATATCTCACAGTTCAAACGTGGACTCATTCGACATGAAAATATTTCATTTGTTAATTTGTTGACGGTTGAATTTTTCTAAATTCTTGCTTGTTTATAGCATCAACTGTTTATTTATCTGACAAATAGGTTAATTAAATCCTTTCAGCAATTATTATTCCAAAGATTTAATTTTAATGAACTGGGAAACCGAAAGAACAGTAATGTGAACTTAATTCGGTCGTTTTCAACTGACATTTTCTAAATGCGAACATTCAATACGTGTATGATAGCTGTGAAAATTCCCCGATTCACATACACCTGCCTGATGAAACCTGCTAATCAGTTTGCGGTGCAGGTCTGAAGTCACAAATGCGTTCTTTTTACCTTGCTAACCTATTAAGAGTTCGAAGTTCTAAATGAATCGAGAATACTTGTGTCCTTCTCAGCCTCTTACAACCCCGTCCACAAATACAAACAGTGTCCACTTGCTTTCCACCCAGCCTCTCAGCAGTCATTTCAGAAATACTAACAGCGTCCACCTGTATTCCACCCAGCCTCTCAGCAGTCATTTCAGAAATACAAACAGCGTTCACCTGTATTCCACCCAGCCTCCTAGCAGCCATTTCAGAAATACTAACAGCGTCCACTTGTATTCCACCCAGCCTCCCAGCAGCCACTTCAGAAATACAAACAGCGTCCACCTGTCTTCCACCAGCCTCCTCCAAGCGTCTCCACAAATCAATACAAGATTCACGGGCGCGACCGTGAACCTGAAACTCGGTCCGCAGATAGCCGCGACTTCACCGACTTGTCAGAGAGGAGTGGCGATTTAGAGCAAGTCTGACCTTGAAAGCTTATTTTAAAATTCGCTTGCAGGCTATCAAAGAGACGAGTGTGGGGTCATACATAGGTCGAATAATTTCTGTTCAATAGTGTGTAGGTATTCAGTTGAATGGGTAAGGTCGTGTTTAATTACTGGCGAATGAGAGCACTGGGGCCAAATTAATCGTTAGTACTCAGTAATATCTTGAACACAGAAGGGCCTAAAAATATTTACACTCTGTTTGATAGTCCGTATTGAGATGGTGCTCACTGGCATCGACTCGTTAACTGATTAATAATGGCATTGCACTTCCGCATAACATTAGTAAGTGCAGGCCTTTCTGTTTCAAAATGATTAAATCACCAACAATGAAACAGTGAGTATTTCTTTTGGACTCTCTGTATGATTAGACCTTCAAGTTACTTTCAATTAATTCGATTAGAACAAATGTGGATACAAGTAACAAGAGGATCAATAACAATATTTCAAGCCTCATTATGCTGGAGTTCTAAAACCAAGAGCAAAGAATTTAATATAGATAATCTCAAAAATAATTTTTATAAAACACTTCCACACGACCTTGAAGAATCGCGTTATCACATCATTCAAAATGTTAATGAACTTCAAAACCATCCAGAAACTATTAGACAATTCAATGCTAGGAATGAGAGTTCGATGTCTAAAGTGCCTCGAAAACAACGGTGGTGATAGGTAATAATGGCAACAGTATGTTTTTGTGTTTAAGTAAGCAGTACAATTTTTTATTTAAAAAGTCTATTATCTTCACATTTTTTAAACAACTCATTTACTACTTTTATTAATTAAAAACATAGATTGTGTCTTACTTATATTAATTAAAGAATTATCCTCGCACAATGACAAGAAAACGACACTCACCTATCGTTCATCTGTTCGTGTACTATTGCTATAAATGCAAAATGATTTAACCTGCAGAAAGTACATTAAATGGCGGGGGAAATGAGACCATATAGAGGTTTCTACGGCTATTAGTTACGCAGTAAAACGTATTAAAAGAAATAAACTTTTTGTGGCCCGTGCTGTATTGGAAGAAGACCTCCAAAGTCCTGAAGAGGAAGCCCTTCTAAGTCCGCTAGAAGAAGTCCTCCAAAATCTTCAAAAATAAGTCTTCTTAAGTCCACAAGAAGTCCTCCGAAGTCCACAATAAAAAGTCTCCCAAAATCCACAAGAAAAAGTTCTCCAATGTCCCCAAAAAGAAGTCCCCCAAAGTCCACAAGAAGAAGTCTCCCAAAATCCACAAGAAGAAGTCCTCTGAAGTCCACGAGAAGAAGTCCTCCAAATTCCACCAGAAAAAGTCCCCCAAAGTCCACAAGATGAAGTCCTCCGAAGTCCACAAGAAGACACATGTAGAGTACCTGCAGTACAGTTTTAGGACATGTGTTGCCGCTCGCTCAGCGTCACACAGCGGACTGCGCGTTACAATTACAGATCTCGTCGGGTCATCTGATCTCACGGACTGTTCCCACGCCCCAGCGAGGCTGGGTGAGCGAGACCTGATAGAAATTCACAACTTAATTTAAAGTCGGTCTGGCTCGCGAGGTAGAAGAGGTTCATTCAAATAATGGAACCTGTACGCTTCAAATTTTCGTAAAAAATAAAAATATTTGTTTATTAAAAAGTCTTAAAAGTCCAATTTGTTTGTGGCTCCTTCTGCTCAAAAATGATTGCAGGAGATTTAGAAGTAGAAAATGTAATGTTAAATTTATTGAACTCATGCCAATATATTAAAAGTATCGAATAGATGTTAAAAGTTCTGTTAGTTTGTCATAAAATTCTTTCTGATGTTGTATCCCCTATGTTTGATAAGAAGAACTAAGTTTTACTGTGATTTTTATACACCAGAGCCAAAATTATAGTTACGAGCTTCGAGGGTGACGTTGAGAAGAAGAAATTCCACTTAGAAGCCACGGTTTATGTTCTCTCCTGTCTGCGTGGCAGAAAATAGTTCACGTCTCGCAAATTGGTTCCTACCGCTGATGTTTTTCGAATCGAACGTGTTTCACTATTTCCTTATTTTATTTTTTCTTGTGAATTCAGTGCACGACTGAAACAAATAGATGTACATTTCGTACTTGAATGGTTAATTGAATTTTATCCAAGTTCATGTGCGAACACAGATTCAGCAGTTAGTTTTCAATTTCAGTTGAAAAATTCATGGAGCTCATAATCTCTACGCGAAAAGTACATAAAATGTTGTCGAGACAGGAATAACAGACTTGTCTGACGTCAAAAGGCATATTTCTGTACCAAGCGACCCTCAAACGGCCGTGAGTTGCGTTCGAGGTGAAGTAAGGGCTCGAAGATTGTGACGTAATCAAAAGAGGCAGATGCAGTTTCATTCAATCACCACTAGACGGCGCGGTGGAGGGCGAGTGCCAGTAACCTGGAAACTTGGATCGATGTTAGCGCGAGTGCTGCCCTCAGACTGAGCCCTGAGGGACACCAAGCTGACAACGCTGTTACCACGGCAATAAGGCCGGCTATTGTGACGTCAGTGCTGTAAGAAGATCTGCTTTGCTACACATATAACATCCTCGGTGTTCCGTGCAAAGTCGTGCCTCAGGTAGAGTGATGTACTCAGGTTAGTACAATTCGGATAATCAGACGCACGAGTATCATGTCAACCAATGACAAGGATAACATATGAACAAAACAAAAGGCATTTATAATATCACAACCAATTAGTGACATCTCATCATAATGGGATACTAATATCATTTGGAGAGCTAAATTAATTGAATCACACCACGACGCTTGTCAAAATCGCTCCTACAGTAATGACACGATGGCAGAAATATCTAGCGACGGAGTTACTTCGGCGCTGAGCGTGGCTAGTGAGCTCAAGATTTGTTAACCGTACCAAAAGTAGATTCTGGTTGAGATTTTTCCGCTGGAAATAGGACGACAGCTATGACGTAACATGAGGAAAAAAGATGACGGCTTCTGAACTGATTACTCTTAGCAGTTGTCGGAGATATCTAAGGAGCGCAATCGATTTTCTTAGAAGTGCTTTTGCAGCTGTCGTCAAGTCATAGCGATAATGTTTTTTGCGTACACTATCTATCAATGTATTTTATTTAACTTGAATTTAAATTTAAGGCAAAATCTGCACACACAAACGTACAGCGATGAAATTTAGATAACTAAAATACTTTGATCGTATTGATTCTGCACGCTCCATACTTCTGCACTTAGAAAATGTTACCTCACATAAATTTTTTTGGACGACACTTGAACTTCATGGTTATAAAATAATAAACTTAATTTAAAATGCATCGACAAACATAATTTCACATAAATTCAAGTTTTTACGAAAATTGAAACTCTGTAGTCCTGTGCATAAACAAGCGGTAGAAGAAGTTGTATAGTTCTTTCTACCTAAAAATTCACGGGAATTTTTTAAATACGTGTGATTAAGTAAAAAACAGTGCTATAGGTGAAATAGACAGAAGTATAAAATAGTACCTTCATTTGTCTACCTTGAACGTTGAAACAATCATCGTGACATTTTCGCGTGTTATAAGAGCTCTTTTTCAATTCTTTTTGACGTCAAAAAGTTTCAGTTTTTATAGAGCAAATTTCACACCGAATCTCGTCGATACCAATTCCACTAATTTCACAGTATAGTGTTGTTGCTGGTTCTTCTTAATCTTCACAGAAATTCGTCATCGATTTTTCAAGATATATTCGAATATTCATTGAATTACTTCTGATGCATAGGATCTCGTCGTCATTGATGTCTCATATCTCTAAAGAATATTATAGTCATAGATCATTTCTGATCTATGCAGAACATCATTGCTATCGATTTCTCGTATCTCAACAGTATCTCATCGTCATAGATCCCTAATGAACTCTGCAGATATGATCTTGATCGTTACTATCTCTCTCCTATTGGACAGTCCACCGAAGCACAGCCAATGTGAGGTAACGAATTGGATATTGAAAATATTTCAAAAGAAATGCTTAAATATATATTTTTTCTTATTAAGTAATAAGCAATTAAATTTCCATTCCCTTTATTTGCATTTGGATGACTCTCCAATAGCTTTGGTGCTCTTGTATCCTGTAGTAGGAGGTAGTGTTCATCTTATACTTCAATCATCCTGCTTAACTTCAACCATATTTTTACGTTCATTATGTATAGGGATTACACATGCTAAAATTAATCAGGATGAGGATTACCCAGTATTTTTTCGATAGAAAATGATTTTGGAATGCATTCACCATGTAACAATGTCTTTACTAGAGTGTTGAAGAAACCACCTGTACTCGTGATGTAAACACAACTCGGCAACCCAAGGCCAGGCAATCGAGACCTGCTTCTGCCCTGCGCAGTTCAGCTTCAGCCTGTGGGCAACAAAAGGATGCCTGGACACCTCATTTCGCTTGTGAACAGTCGTCTAATTTGGGCACAGTTCCTAAACGTTGTTTAAAAATTTACATCTTAGAAATTGCTTTTACAGAACTAGCTAACAAAATAGCTCTGTTAGCAGACAACTATGAATACAATGTGTTTGTCGAGCAAAGGACTAACAAATGTCCTAAGTAATTAGATAATTCAAAAGATATTTTATTAGAGTTTTAGTTTCGTGCTCGCCGATGATTCAAAATTAATTAAATGAGAGCTCTCTTTTGAGTTTCTCACCTAGAGATAGTTATTTACTTTAAACATTTCAAAGCATGTTTATTTCAACATTTGAAACATATAATTCAACATAAAAACCACGCATCTCAAACATGAATATGAATGGATTTTAAAACGCAACAATGCGCATTATCTAAGAAAAACATATACACAACGAATAGTTTGCCATAGGCAATGTTTTCGCCAGAAATCTCAACGTCAACACGAACACTTTGCTATTCGTGAATAAGAACACTATGCCATTCATAAATACGAGTACTTCGCCATTCGTAAGTACGAATACATTGCTCTGCGTGAGTACTAATATTACATACATTTTCTGGGCACCTATTGAATGCTGGTTGAAAAACACGTAGACTTGCAGAACTCCAGCGAGTTTAGCTAATCTCTCCAAGGAGTCAAACAAACTAGTGCACACGTGTATTTTATTCACTACGGGCACAATGACGTACAAAACTGTACGCACACGTGCTACGTATACTCATACCTCACACACACACACACGGACATACACGCACACACACACAGCGTGAACGGCATGAGTAGTCTGGCAGTTGCTATAGCAGTATAGGAGCAACTGTGTTTACCGGTCCTATGTATTTAAAAAAAAATCACCATCATCCACACACTGCCATTGAAGTGACCAGCTTTCCATTGCCGCATGGAGCAATAAGTGTTTTCAACTCCTTTTTTGAGGCAAGCTCGGCAATTTGTTTTGGGCGAAACTTGCTGTCTATATCACCTGTGCTGTAGAATTTTCAATAAATAAATAACAACCTCCGCGGCACAGCTAAGTCGGGGCCCTTTTTTGTGGAGCTTTGCTGGGATGTTGCAAGCCCGCGTCGCGGTCATGAAAATATTCACTCAAAAATTTAATGAGGGATGATCAAATTGGGTAGATGTTATTAATGACCGAAATTACAACGATTTATCATTTCCAAAGATTAAGTCTTTTTAAAATTTCCGGAGGGTAATCGTCACGTGATCATAACCTAATTTTTAAAAAAATTCGTTGAAGGTTTTCAGAACGCTTGTTCATGCAGATTTATTCGATAAACCCTTTAAAATTGTCGGGCCTTGCTACAACAAACGTATATATATAGTAAGCAACATGAAGCTACACGGCCTCTTCCACACGCGTCGGAAAAACATCGAACCGGCGATTCTGAGCTCTCCTGCACATCAATTAGAATGAAGATAGCCTATTTCTTCACTTTATAAAACCCATCACCATTCGCCCACGCATTTCTAAGACGCCTCTTTGCGCAGGAATAACGCCCTAACGATAATTCCCTGGAGCGAACATTCAAACTGAGATAAATTCATTCTTTGCACTCGTCCTTCGTGTTTGTAACCGGCAACATAATTCAATACAATACACACTTTTCCTTGCTAATTGAAATCAGAATAATTGATCGGAAAGCGTTGTTCATTACTCCCCTGTAGCGCCAGGAATAAAAATCCTATAAATATGGTCGCGTTCTCTATATTCTAGGATCGAGTTAGCCGATTCCCAAGTTATGGGCAACTTGAGTCGTTATTGAATTGCAATAATGATGCAGAACCAGGGGTGATCAAGGACCGCCTCCAGCGCCAGGACAGCGTTGGAGTATAAACTGTTTGCTCTTCAAATGCACACGAATGAATATGAGGCGGAGTAAGTGGGATATGACAGAGACAATATTTATGAAGAGCTCTCGTTGACTAATTTCTCTGATAGCTTAAAGGAATTTTCAAACCATGTAAAACTTTTGAGACTTGTAAGTTTCCGAAGCACATCAGATAAGCAGAGGGTACGCTGTCGAAAAAGTTTTAGCGTTACTTAGCGTTCATTTAAAAAAATGCTGTGCTTACTGTAACACTAACTTATTGCACGTACTAAATAGACATGACGCTCAAAAAGAACCAATCTGACAAATTGCTTTCCTGCTTCTAATCTGTGTGCACTGTTGAGAATTTTCCCCAGAGACCTTCAATTTACGAGTACACCTGGCATGCTGATTTCAGAACTGTGGTCAGATTTTTTCCTGGTACGTCCATTTTTTTCCCTGCATCTCACCCTCTGAAGGAGTAAAATTGTTTCCTTTAGCCGTAGGTTATCAAACTTCTCAGTGAATTAGGATGGGAATAATCTACAGCTACCTACTTCTTCATTTAGTTACTCGTGAGGCAGTGCGATGAAATGTCGGTCCTGCTCCAAGAAGGAAATTACAATCTTGTTGTGCGACCACGAAGTCGGGATAGCATTTAAATCATTGTTTTATTTACGTAGATGCTTCTTTTGTTTCAGATCAAGCCTGCTATTGCTACTCATTATAAATACTTAAACAACTCTGACTCCTTTCGCGATATCTGCGGTAGCTTCACTAATCCAAGTCGAAGGGCAAATATTTACGAGGGCAAATGTCAAGTAAAAATATTTCGTATATTTACGAGTAGAAGTAAAATTTCGCGCTCAAGACAAGCCTGGGCCATTCACAATTGAGGTGTGCAAACAAAGGGCTGGTTGTTTTCAGATGTGGTCATCAAAAAACACACAATTTGTACAAATCTGCACAGTGCAGTATTTTTCTGGTTATTATCAAAGTGAAGGTCTCTTGACGTGATCAAGAAAAAGTGAGATTAACTTCGTATTCAGTAGTCAGAAACCTATCAAAAACAGTTGTGAAACGTACCTCGATCACAATCGAGTCCCCTAGAGTTATCATAACGTTTTCAAAACATCATCTCCCGATGAATTATCATGATCTTATTTTCGCCATCCGATTAGGTCAGTAGTTCCAACACTGATGCCCTGTAGGTGGACAATCAGACTTTCAAGGAAGGCAACTGAATGCTGAGCGCAAAGCCTGGATACAATTTTTTTATTTTGGTTTTGGGAGTTTTCTACCACGTGAAGATAAAAAATTATGAAATTTTTGTTTCAGATGCTATTTTGAGTAAATAATTTCTTTACGGGGGAGTATCATGGAGTATCATGATCTTGAAAGTGATTTGGTGGAGTAAGATAAAAAAATAGCATCATATTCGTACATAGTCTAAATCAGCAGAAAATACCTGACTCCATAGTTTATAAAGTTTCAAAAATAACCTATTGGAAAAAGAGATACGGGTGGCACCATTATAACTTGATGGGAAATAATATTTTGAGCAGGTTATTATGATCTACTAGGATAATAATTAAAATGATGGGATCATGATTATCTGAGGTGACAAGGCTTGATGAAACGTAATCTCGTGGGACGATTGCGATGATTTGATGCTTAGGGAATGATGACATTGACGGGATAATGACAGTCTGAGGAGGCACGATTTGATGGGTCACCGCTCGTGGATGGGAAGATGCCATCAACTTTCGTTCAGAAATTCTTATCATTTTTTCTAAGTTGATTTTACAGGCTGTCAAAGTTAGAATAAAAGTTCGTCGAACTTCCACGAAACGGCATCTGCATACCCTTGCCTGTACGGATCTTCTTTCGTGTTTTCGATTTGTTATGCACACGGCATATGGCATGTTATGCACATGGCATGTCCAAGCACAGATGGCTAACCGTTCTAAGAATGCTGAACTGACGACATGAAGTTCTTTTAATATAGGATCTTGTATATCAACCGCAATAAAACCATTTCTGTAAAAATATGATACGACCCAATGATCACTTCCTTTTGATCGAGGCGCCTCGATCGTCTGAAGTGTACAACACTGTGAAGGAAATGGCAAACAATAATCGTAAAAATTTCAATTCAAACGTTTCGAGCGTGTGCACATTTCAACGAAACCTGCAATACAAAACTGCCATTTGATCGATATTCCCATTAAACTAGGGTTGCATTAACAGAAACCTATTATATCAATAAAACCCTATTTTAATGGGAATATTAAATTAATGACAGTCTTGTACTGCAGGTTTCATTGAAAATGACCTCAAGCTTTTTGTACCTTAGGTAGGACTAATTATTATCACGATTTTTCTTTGCTATCGCCTTCCTAGAATGAACTCGCCACGCGAAAAAAATTTACCTTGTGAAACGCTATTTATCGCTTCGCCCAACACTTTTAGCATGAGGGAGACCAAAAAAAAGGCGAATATTATCTCCTCATTCCCTAATTTGTCCCTGAAAACAAAATTATGGGCAAAAATTTTGTAGCCAACAGGAAAAATTGCTTACATTTAATTAAAAAACCTTCACGACAGGAATGCGTAGCCAAAAATGTTTATCATTATGCATTAACTCACCATTTTTCGTAAAAAGAGTACATTTTATACACTTGCAATTCCTCAAATTGAATTTTGAAAATTTCAGTGGCAAACGTGAGGGACTTACTGATGACGTAGCCTTCACATCTCCCATTAATTTTCTTTCCCAACAAGAAACCAATCCAATAACATTGCTGCCTCACTGAACCAACTATTCTCTTCTCCCACTCGAGCTTTATTTAGCTGCAGAATGAAGAGCGGATATAAGATAATTTTCAAAAAGCATCCCTCGACAGGCTGCCGGAGACCAGAGTCTGCGTAGTGCCCGCACTCCATGTGGGTTGATCCGTGCACCAAGAAGTGAGTGAGAACTTCGACGTCATGTGTACAATTGGAATCATGCTCGAGGTAGAAATTCGTACGCAGAATTTGATGCACGATATCACTAGAGATGATATGTTACATGGATTCAAGTACGTCACCTGGGATGCAGCACATCACCTGGGATGCAGTACATCATTAGGGATGTAATACATCACCAGGGCTGCAGTACATCACCAGGGCTGCAGCACATCACCTGGGATGCAGTACTTCATTAGGGATGTAATACATCACCAGGGCTGCAGTACATCCCCAGGGCTGCAGTACATCACCAGGGCTGCAGCACATCACCAGGGATATAATACATCACCAGGGCTGCAGTGCATCACCAGAGCTGCAGTA
>VOMN01097372.1:0-11615 GCA_014899125.1 Orchestia grillus | reverse complement strand
TGGTACCTCACTTGTACATGCTAGCACCTCACTGTACATGCTAGCACCTCACTGTACATGCTAGTACCTTACTTGTACATGCTAGCACCTCACTGTACATGCTAGTACCTCACTTGTACATGCTAGCACCTCACTGTACATGCTGGTACCTCACTTGTACATGCTAGCACCTCACTGTACATCCTAGTACCTCACTGTACATCCTAGTATCTCACTGTACACAGTAGTACTATACTGTGCATGTGCTCTTTTGATGTTTGCATGCGCATACGTTTTTATTCAGAGCCAAGCTGTGCTTTTGAAGTGTCCGTCAGTTTCACGAACTGTGAGCTTGTAATTGATGGAGAAGCCCCCGATCCCGAAACTGCCGAGGCAGGTCATCAGTTCAGCCTGGCAGCGTCCTCGTTTACCCCACCCAAAATCAGCGCAGATACGCGGTAGTCTTTTGGCAGTTCTTGGTGGCGATGGCGGTTTTCTGACGTATTCTGGCACTTTTGCGCAAATTATCGCTGTGGGCTAGGAATTGCCGCGTGGCTGCTCGCAGATCTCGACAGGAATGTTCTACAGCGGACATGACGACTGCTCCCCTGCGCTGGCACTCTCTTGTTGATCAGTGAACTTTGAAAAATTAACTGCGCTGGTTTATAATAGGGTGAAATTATTACGTATACGCTATGGCGTTCAGCGTGGTTACATGCGGGAACTTGAGATTATGTAGGCGTCGGTATCGAACTTTAGATACCGGCATCGGTGTCTGCAAATTTGAGGTGTCGTCATTTCTAGGCGATTTGCATCGTCTCTTTACCGGTCTTGATGTTGGCCATTCCAAGGTATCTGTAGTTTGAAGATATCTATTATTTGAAAGTATCAGTAGTTTGAAAGTATCTGTAGTTTAAAAGTATCTGTAGTTTGAAAGTATCTGTAGTTTGAAAGTATCTGTAGTTTGAAAGTATCTTTAGTTCGAAAGTATCTTTAGTTCGAAAGTATCTTTAGTTTGAAGGTGTTGGCAATTTCAATATATCGGCTGTTTAAGCGGATCGACATGGGCAATTTTTAGGTATCTGTATCTGGCATGCCTGTTACCCATTTTAGAAAACTAGTTTCGACTTCCAAAAATTTCGAACTTCACTGCACTTGTAATTCCCATTTCATTACTGTACTAAGTAAACCTAAGTACCCAATTTGTCATGGAAGCTGTGCTGCTTATTACTGAATCTGAATTTATCATGAATGCGTCGAATTCATTGGCAATTCAGTTTCGAAAACTAGATACCAGAAGAAATTTTCATGGAATTTCTCTACGATTACGATTGTTTCAGAAGCTCAGACGCTTATATGATCACCAGAGCGTGGAGTATGTTGAGCTGTTTTGGTTCTAACTGCATGTCATCTTGGCCAAAATTGTAATTTATACGAGAACAAAAAGACGTTTCTGTGGAGCCAACAGCCTACTTTGTATTCTACTTGGCATATATGGGTTAAAAATACCTGTATTCTGAAAATACTATAAGTTTATGCATGAACCGAATGTGTCTTGAGTTTTGTAAAGCCGTATTTCCATCCATTGTTTCTCCAGAAAAATAAGTTATTAATTTTCTGTCTCGGTAGAGGTGTAATCCCCACCGTTCGGTCACATCTGTATTGCACATGCCCCTCTCGCTGTGTACGATGCCGTCTAATGCGTCTTACCAACGCTGTGTCAAGGCCCTAGACATGAGAACCAGGCATTGTGTACATAGTACAGTGCACTGATTAGAGGTGCACTCTACGCGAGAACGGAAGCTCTGTATTGTCCTGCGTAATCCGGCAATCATCGGTTGTCCTTCTCTCGCTTCCGGAAAATTGTGGGAAGTCGACGCGGAAGAGGCTGCCATTTGGCTTTTCTTATTAGAGATGTTTGTGATCCGAAGAAAGGAAAGCAGAGATCTGTAATTGAAGCTTTCTGATGGGGAGTTTTTGTTATGAAAGGTACATGAATGGCCGTGTTTTCAAGCCTCTTATTGTATTCTCCATCATCTCAAAAAATTAATACATCGTATTTTTCTTTGAGATTTGGCAGCTGCGGGCTTAGGACACTTCATGATTTTACATAGTTGATGTTACTGATTGGTATTCAATAGAGCGACTTATGGTTCATTTTCAGTAATTGTCTCGTTAATGAACTTTTAATGAATTATACCTTTTCTAACGAAGACCTGTTTCATGCTTAAACTTATTATTTTTTCATCAGCTTGTCCGTGCTATCATCTTCACTTCGCGGCCTTTCATGCCGCCGTTTCTGTGGAAACGAATGAAACCTTTCGCAGCTTCCTTTGTTCTCTGAAGTTTGGTGCTTTTTTTCTATCTTTCATCGTCGTTTGTTTTTGTTTCCCTTCTGCGCAATCTTTTTCATTGCGGTTATTACTTAAAGAATAAATCTAAAGATTTTTTCATTCAAATATTAATACAACTTTTTTCCCAATTAACAAGCTATAAATGGTAACTCGGAACAGCACAGAGTCATGCGTCCACGTGCAGAGCACATGTTTTGGGAAACATGAAATATAGAAATAACGTTTTTAACGAAGTGTTAAAGTTCCACTCAATGGACATAGGATAGGCAATAGGGTTAAGTTTGTCTGCCTTATGCTATAGGGACTGGCGTCCTCAGGGGTGACACTGTAAGGTTACCTCATCTACAGATAGGCCTTCGGAACGTCTCTCTCTTGTCCCATTTTATTTCATCTCTTTTTCACCCCATTTTAGCCATCTCTTCTTTGTATTTTCTTCTTCTTCGTTCTTGACTTGCTGTTTCTATAAGCAGGGGATCCTGTGTTGGAACACACATTGCGCATAGATTTCCCGTTCTCATTGGTCGATACTAAATGGTCCCTTCTGTGATTCGCTCTCTTGAAATTCCATCCCATGATGGCTCAGGAGCCTGTAACTATGTGATAACAATAGCATCTAAGTTCTATTATAACCTCTAGGATAGTGTAAAATTGATTAGATTGAATTATTAATCAATACCAAAAACTCAAATAAGTTTTACCATTTTCCCCCAGCTTACACGGATTCTAGGGCTGTATTAAGTAACTCGCTTTAGGGCCATGGAGGAAAACACCCCGAATTCGATATTCTGCCCCCTAAAATTTCGGAAATCGTTTATTTCATGGAAATTTGCTGAATCTTGAGACGTAGTATTTCCAGCAGCTGATGCGATAGTAGTTACTCGCCAGAATTCAACTCTTTCTTTAATTTATACAGGTGGTCTGGTCAATTTTGACTAGATCACCACAAGCTAGCTGCGTCCCATAATATATATGTGCTTGAAGATAAGCCGAAATACAGGTCCATTATGTGACGAGTGTCACGATGTGAGGGGCTGCGTGACGGCTTTAGAGTTAGCACAAGGCTGGATTAAGAGCCCTGTTTAGGAGGCGCCGTGTGTGGCTGTGGCTGCATGATGGATGTCACGGCTCGTGCTATCAGCCCTGCGATAAGCTCGTGTCCCTCGTTAGTGCCTTAGCAGCTCTACGCCAACGGGACGCGCCAGTGTCACGCGACACCTAACCCAACCTTCTGGTTTGAATTGACCCACTCGCGAGCCTGCTCTAATTAACTAGAGAGATTAATTGTAAAGGAACTTTCTGGGCGCCGAAACTTGTATCTGAGAATGTTTTGCCTTTGCTTCTGTGCCTGTGTGATTTTCGTTGTTAGGGACTTCTGCTTCAAAAACTCGAACACTCCTCGCTGTAGAAAGAGCAAAACAAACCAGGAAAAAGACCCAGCTCGAAGCAGTAACCCAGCAGTTCTCGAGCGCTTCAGGGTCGCGGTAATCGTAGCTTGGCAGGCGATTTAGTCGTCGTAGATAAGGTTATGTAGTGGCACTGCTTCAGCGGCACCCACCTGGCGCTCTTTTATTGTCCCTAATTAGCTCACGCTAGCCCGTACTTCGATGCCTCGCATGCCTGCTTGGCGATCACTGTTGACAAAGACCTCCTGTCGCTTTACCAGCCTAAAATTTAAATGAGGGGATTGGAATATAAGTGTTAGAGTCGTTCGATGCAAACACGAGTGTCAAAGTAGTTCAGTATGAATCTGAGTTTTGATGAAATTACGCAGAAATTCGAAATTTTTAGGTGTGGATTGTACATTTATACTTATAAGTACGAAAAAATGACATTTTGTTTTCATTAATCGTCTAGTAGAAAGTCATATTTTTGAGCATGCTGGATAAATCTTAGTTTTAAAATAAATGGAAAGCAGGTCAAAAGAAATCGTAGAGAGGAACTCCTACAAAGTGAGATGTGTATTAAAAATTTATTTTCCTTTTGTGCTGACCAAAATGCTCCGCCAAATTTTATTGAGTAGCAATTCGATTTTTGGTAACAAAATTACGCAAAATTTACGAATCCTAATCCGCTTACGGCCATTTCTTTTGCAGCTTGTCGGTCAACGTGACAAGTTATAATTTTTAATTACATAATTTTCTCAACAAAGTCAACGCAAAATGTAAATCAATTTATGCATAACAGCAATTTCGTACGGTGCATTGGCCGCACGTACTGTTCTACAGTGCAATACGTGCACCAGCAGTTAAGACTCCACCGAAAATTCCCGACTGGATTCTTTCACAAAGTTCTGTTTGCTCGCTTTTTTCGAATGAATGGCATCCGCAGATTTTAAATCTGCGGAACATCGAGCCGAAGCGTGTTCTACTCCGGCATTCGGGAACAAGCTCGAGATTCATCGGTTTCCGATGAAACAGAACGCTCTCGACCGGGCCAGGGAGAATTAAACACCGAAAATTTTGGTCCGATGCTTCATTTCTGGAATTCTTCGCAATGCGAAACGTTTTTTCTGCCTTAAGGGAAAAAATTCCGTGAAATTTTTCTAATGTGATTGTTCGAGTTTCTTTCGAAATGATTAGTTCTGTAAACTTGACGAGTCGCTTGCGAACTGGTTTGTAAGAGTTGAACTTAACTGCATCAATATTCCACGACTACGATGAAAAACTTATTCTTTAATGAAGACGAATTTCACAGTGAGCAGAGTTTCTTCTCATGAATTTCGTCTCCTACAAAATCGAATTCTGTTCAGCACCCATTGACCATTGTACTTTCGGAGTACATTACGCTGTACTATGTATAACCTACTACGAATTAATCGAAATTCATTTCACTTTTAGAACTAATTCCACGCATCATACGTCGTTTGACCTCTTCATCCATGGTTCAACAAGTTGACTCGTTAGAGCCTCCTGGACCCGCAGTTTTATCAACAACGTAACTTGCTGCAACAGACGGCACGTCATTGGCGTTCATTTTCGAAGCTATTGCCTTGTATGCTGGGTAGACTTGTGCTTATTGAAGAAAAGAATTGCCATGATTGTTCCATTATTGTTTCGTTTCTATTTGGTCTGTTAAATGGGAATAGCCTTGTTTTGCTCCGAATTGTGCAAATGCTGAAATCTCATTTGTGTCATTTCATAAATTATTTTTATTTCCCAAAATGCCCCGCGTTAAGATTAGCGTTTCTGCAAAAGCACTAGAAAGGAAATTTACCAAATTTTTCAGTAGCTTTACAAATTGATTTGCTGAACTGGATGAAAATACACCATTCATGCCTGATTCTTGCATGATAGCGCACTTTCAATTTCATTTTACGCTCATCGTTCTGTGATCTGCGCGTTAAACTTTTGTGAAGAATTTCCCGTCTTATGCAATTCCACCTCGACTTTAACACTTTGCCTGAGGAGTGGGTCATATATGGTACACGAGATCATCTAACCTAACTAATGTGATCAAAGCACTATCATATATAAATACAAATTTTCGAGTTTCCGTCAAATTTGTGTTCGTCAATCGAATAAGCTAGTTCTGATTAGAAAGAAAATTAATAGAGTAACCAAATTTGTGGAACCAAAATCTTTCATTTTTGAATTCACATTAGAAATATTTGTCGGCATGTAATTTTACCTGTGTGGAGAATCGTAGTCAAAGTGTTAATTAAAGGCTCACAGTCATATTCATATAGGAGTCGAAGCAGACTCGTAGTTGTTTAAAGGATTAAATTAAAATATTTCCACTCGAAATTATACATCGAAAATTCCTTTCACGTCTGCGAAGACGGCTCAGGTCCTGATCCTCTCGGTCAACACTGACCGGCCCCAGGAGACCGCCAGCTCTGTGCTCCAAAAGCCAATTTGCTCGGCCGGATTGGGGCCGCTGCGGTCGCCAGAGCTTCAGTAATTTCCAGAGACTTGGGGCATTTTGGGCCTCTTTTGTGCGTCCAGTTTCTGGGACTACTTTGCTCAGTGATGCGTGCTCACAATGCGGAAGTTAACACTTCATGCCACGAGAGAGCATAATTTCCATGCCTAAAATTAAAACTTGAAAATTAACTTTCATTTCTCGTTTTCTTCAAAATTCTTCTTTAATGGACCAATGCGCACGCATAATTTTCCATCTGAAAACTTTGGCGTTGTTCGTATTTTCCTGCTATTGGGATGCGCAGTTGTGCAGTGTCCCAAAATTTTCCTTCATTTCTGGCATCGGGTGGTCATGTCAATTATTCCCGCGCTCTTTTGTTCACGTCCGCGCCTGCGGACACGCTCATTGCCGCTTTTGTCCTGGGGAAAAATGGACTCCCCGTGAGAAAAAATGGCTTTCCATTCAAAAATCGCCTCTTTCAAAATTATTCAAACGTATTTTTGTGGTGTGAGTATCATTTTCATATTTTTTTGTACAAAGTTGCATCGTGAAAAAAATGTTTTGTGCCGCAAAGTTGTGTCACTGCATTGGAAATTGGTAATTTTTTCGGTGAATTTTTGTTAGATCACCTCTCATGAAGTGAAATTGTATTTATGCTTAATTATCTATTGTCACCTTTCAGCTCTTCATACTTATTTAGTCACACTATATCAGTCACATTTAGGTCGTGAGAAATGCGTAACCCTAAAGACAATGTGCCATAACTTTGGTGGAAGATTTCAAGCACATATATACTGAAGCTCGGATCTGAACGAAATTTCGGAACCGACATTTCAAAAACCTATCATTGATCAACTTCTAAACTACCTTTATTTTAAGTTTTAACTGCAATAAATTGGGCCTTAACAGCTGTCTTTGTCATCTGGAAAGGATCGTGTCCCAACAACGGATACTGTCCGCCACAAGATCATCTCAAATAGAACACCATGGAAGAACTAATGATCTATTTTGTTCAGGTAAGGCCGGCAGTTCCAGGCTAGTTCTCGATGACGTACCTGGATTGACGGTTGATCGATGCACTTCGTTTGGCAAAGACTCGCGTCTTCTGTATAAAGAAAGTGGCGAGAAGATTTAATGAAACATTGATATTGATTTATGTTTAATTCATGAATTGAGAGTTTTGTCTCAGGCCGTGTTAGTGAGGTGTTGGTGTTTTTTTATCTGCAATATTTGAATTAGTAATTGCCTCATTCTTGGAAAATAGAAAAATCTACGAGTATGTTATTCACTTTTTTCATGAATACCATATTTACCATGCACATAATCCATTGTACGAGAGCAGCGTTGACCTTGTGCTTTATTTTCTCCATTCTGCACGCTATGTAGCAGTAAGGATGCCCTTTGCAGACTGGTCTTAATTGTACACTTCTTCTATCGTATTTATCTGAGGAATGATGGCAACACTCGCATGTTTGATAGAACACGAAGGAGGGTCCAACTTGAACTTTAGATCAGCTGATTGGGTAATGAGTGTAGAAGAATTTGCTGACGTTTTTGCTGCTGATGCAGACAAGGCTTTTGCAGTATGTATTCTAAGTGAGGATTTTTTTCGAATCCTCTATTGATTGATCTTCAAAATACATCGATTGTCATCGAATTAGAGGTGTATTTTTGGCTTCGCATTCCTTCATTAGCAATTGCGAAGGAGCTTGCAAACAAGGTAAGGCCAAAATGGGACTCTAGTGCAAAGTCTACAATCCACGTTCTGCAAATGCAAATAATCAAGTCTTAGTGAATCGATAATCCCGTCTTGGAAATTTTATTTCAGTTCTTCCTTCTTAACAAAGAATCGTGAAGCTTTTACAAATATTGTACTTGATTAATCGATCAGAATTGAGTGGTAAAACTATAAAAATATTACACTCTCTACAATTCATTACTTTTCGCGCAAGTTCCAACAAATTTCCAAATTCTTTTTGTAACTAATCGCTCTATTTCGTGTGACAATGAACTTTTTTCTCAGCTTGTGTTGTGTTTGAAAACTTCGTTCATGTTTCGTACATCTGACAAAGGCAGCGAACAGCTGCAACGCAACTAATAATTTCATTACGTCAGCAATATTCATACTTGTCCAGTGGCTCATACTTTTGCCCAGGATAAATGGACAAAAAAAAATTTACCGTGGAAGATTCACAGTTGAGATATTTTTCCGAGATTGCAATGCTAATGATAGTTTCATTACGAACACGATGTGTACGGATCAGCGTCGTTCGGCCGCATTGCTTGCGTCATGCTGTAATATATAGTGCGCCATCTTGTATTATGTTGCGTTACCTACGTTGTGATCCGAACTACATACCTAAAACATTTATTACGTTATTTTCTTGTACGTATCACGTTTCTTCGATTTACACATCCCTTTATGTCCTAATATTCATGTTCTTTTCTGTGTGGTACGTCATGTCTCATACATATCACATTATTTTCAAACGTTAATCATATCCTTAGCGAGAACTTCCCACGCTCTTTTTGCTGTATATGTTTTATTCCCAAGCCCTTCCCATGTTTTTTCATGAATCTTTCATACCCTATCACTTCACACACTCGTTTGTAATTGATGCGTTCTATCCCAGCATGCATCACGTCGCATGAAACTAGATCGCGCTCACGTCCCGCATGTCGTCTTCCTTCGTTCCTTTCGTGGCCAGGCAATTTCGTCCCCGCTGACGACCGACGACCGAGCGGTTGGGCATCGGTGCCCACGGTGATGCCATGAGGGCCGTTTATCAGCGGCATCACGCTCGTGCGCGCCGATAACTCTCCCGATAATGGTGTCCTGACGCCTGTTGCTGGCTTGATTTCGCCGATACGACGCTCGCGTCGTGCTGGATAGGATCCGTGGCCTTTTTTTAGCCTCTTTCGCGTTTATTTGTGTGAAAACTGGGTTGGTTTTGAGCCCCCGGGTTTGACATGGCGGGTTTTTTGGTTCATGTTGGAGTGTGAGCTTTGAGTTTTAGTTTTGTTCATGTTGCCTTCAACTCTTCGTGAGAAATTTGAGTTGCTTTTTGCTTGTATTTTATGAGTGATGAATTATTCTTTTGTTTTTAAGTTGATATCAAATAACTTAGATTTTTTCTTTGTGTTATATTGTTGATTGTTTTGTATCAATGTCGACTGTGTGCTCTCAGGCTCAGAAATTTTATTTTATTTTTCCTTAGAATGACATGCTTATCATGTCTAGCTAAAGTTGATTAACCCTCATACAGGCTGTGTTTTTTTTGTGTGTGTGATAGCACACGTATAGAAGCAGTATGTGATTTGCAGCTATATTTCTCGACCGAAAAGTACTTAAAGTTTCAGGTATATTTCAATGAAACCCTACTCATCCTTTTAAGTTCGTGGGGTTTTTTGTTCAGTTATCCTACTGCTAATGTTTTTACGTCTTGAACGGAAAATTTCAAAGGCAGTAGATCAAACTTGCTCACAAAGTTACCCGAGTGGGGATGTCGACAGCCTACCTGAAAGCTTGAAACAGATTTTTGCATTTCTTTGCCCCTGGGCACCGCGTCGGCAACATGACAGCTCCGTGCTTCTTCTGGCGCTTGCTCGTGCAGAGATCGAATTTTTTCGTGATGGCATTCAGAAAACTGCAAAACTTCTCCCGACTTTGTTGAAACATGAAACATTCGAATTGCGTCTTCAGAGAAGAATTTAGATCTCAAGTAGAAGTGAGTACCAGGTCGATCGATAATGGACAACCGCGATCTTGACATGATTTTGGAACCTGACACTGGCGACCGATGTTCGATTTCCCGGCTTCGTTATGGCGAAGTGACCGCCGCCTCGACAGGGAATAATAACCTGTCTGGCGCACACGTGTATCATAGATACTTGGTTGGGCGACCCCAACCTTTGTCCTCTTGCAAGGTCAAGCCACCGCCAACACCTGCGGGTTGACTGCAGAGTGTCGGGGGAGGTGTAGCTCATATGTCCTTCACTATGAGTCGTTTCAGACTTGTTTTGGGTGAAAAACTCATTGCAAGTTATAGAATTAATATTGATTCACAACACTGCCTGTTTTTGTATTCCGATATTTTTGGCGAGCGTTTTCAAGCATAAGAAAAACTGTGTCTAAAACACGGATTTTCCCTCTCGAAAAAGTCTCGACTTGGCATTTTCGCAATTCAGAGAAGTAATCATTTTTTGCGTATCGCATTTGATGCGATGATAAGCCTCGTTTATTTTTCCATATTCAACGGTGAAAGATGTAACCTGGGGCATCAACATTGGAAGAAATACAATGCTTTATACTCGATGTGTCTTGACGTCATATTTTTACCCGTCCTATTCACTTTATCCTGATATCATCTTGTATTCAATGCGCGCTATGTGTGAGCCATTTCTTTCCTTTCCGATTGAAGTCAATTAATTAACTGTTGTATGATTGACGGCAGCTCTGGCGACCATCTTGTACACGAGCGGTATTTATTGAATATGGAATGCCTTTTTCATTCTTTATTCAGTGTCGAATTTTAATCAATGTCAAATTTCAACATTTTATACTCCTTAGTTCTCTATAATTATTTTTTCCATTTGTTAAATAATCTTGTTTGATAGATCTATAAACTTACAAAACATAGCCACTTTTATATCAATCAAGAAAAAATCAACACACAATCACGGTTTCCAGGCCGGAAAATCCTTTACAGTTTGAGTGACAAAGCGACGGGCAATATTTTGACCATCAATGAATTGAAGCGTCATTCTAAATGGGAATTACACTCCCGACGACCGTCTGTCATGGCGGGCCCCAACTGAGACGAGGCCTCATCAGGTGCCACACTCGGCCGCTCCGTGCGAGGTGCTCCGTGAGAAGCCGATGTTCGAATCCCCTAGGGGAGTACGCTGGGGATGTTGCTCTTCTGGGCTTCCTGGGGAGTACGGCGTATTGTGATGGATTAGGAGATAGCAACAGGAATGACAGGTTCTTGGATTTTGTCTCAAGTCCGAGGCCTTCAGGCACCAATCACGTACAGGCACCCAAGTAAACGTGAAATATTTCGCATTAGATTTGTGTACATCGCATGGCACCGATATACATCGCACGACACTCGTGTACATCGCATGGCGCTTGTGTACGTGGAATGGCACTTATGTACGTGGCATAGCATTTGTGTACGTGGCATAGCATTTGTGTACGTGGCATAGCATTTGTGTACGTAGCATGGCATTTGTGTAAGTGGCATTGCACTTGCTTCTCTCGCGTAATAAAATTATTAAACTCAAGCGAATGGAACTCAAGCCTCTTGGCGTTACTTCAACTTACCCTCGAGCGACGAGAAGCACTGTTGCTCGTCCGCATGGTGGTGTGGTCAGACGACAAACTTGCGTGTGAGTAAAACCCGCCAACTTGACTACACA
>VOMN01097366.1:0-17041 GCA_014899125.1 Orchestia grillus | reverse complement strand
CGTCTTTTCTTTTGCAAATTGCAGCCGTTTCGTTCGATTAGCCTTAATAACCAAAGGCTTCTTGATGGCGGTGCAATTCCTCCAAACTATTTCTTTCAGTTCTCGGCTCATGGTGCAAATAGAAATATTTTTAGGACCTTCGTTGAACATTCTAGTTATTTGCGGAATATTTTTCCGCTGGTTTGCTTTCACCAATCGCTTCAGGGGACGCCTGTTGCGAGTGTTCAGAATTTTTGCTCTGCCACTGTCACCAATGAACGACACATTTCACCGTCTTTTTCCCATTGAATAATGGTTCTTTACCCATTTCTAAGTTCTATGGCCATCACAGGGCACATTTCTCTGGCGAATTTCCCAGGCCGATGCAAACCTATAATTTCGTTTGTCTAAGACAGAGGTTATTTTGTAGGCTTTTTCCAGCGGTATTATTCATGCTGGTCGCAGAAAGAGCAGGTGCAGTACTGATTATATAATTACCAATGACACTGAACGCTACTATTGTTATCGTATTCTTTTTCTTCAAATTTGTAATGAGGAAACCTGCAAAAATTATTTAACTTATCTGTACATTATACCAGGGTGGGACAATCTTTTTAGCCGGGTAGTGTATTTTGTACTGCGTAGTGCTACCATTGACACTCTAGTACTTTTACAAGTACTGGTGGTCAGCTAGGCCGCTGGCAACAAGGACCTTCCATGCTTCAAAGATTCCAGCCTTCTGGCTGCTCACTCCGCCCTCGTACGTCAATCCTTTGTCTATGAGCGTACGATTTTGGGTTTGGAACAATGACAGTTATGGAATGGATTTATTAATTGTAAAATTTGTCTCACGATCGAGTGGGTTAAGGATAGGCAAAATATGAAAGAGGCATTCTTGGGTGCGGCGTCACAATCACATCTTTGTATTTGCATTTCCATTGTCTGAACTAGAATAAATGAGGCTGCGTTTCATACCAACCCAGAAAAATATTATAAAATGCGCTAGGTTACGTATGTTTTTAATTTTCATTGTGAAATACTTGGTTACGGTTAACAATAAATTTAAAAAGTACCATGTAATGTAAAATTTGTAATATTGCTTTATTTAATTTGAAAACAGGAAAATATCTTGTGAAATATGTTGATAGAAGGAGTATTGACGTTAATTGTCCACCGTATTCCAGTGTTAAAATTAAAACATTTTCAGTTATGGCTAACTGTAATTGACAACTACTCTTTGATGCAAATCTTATATTTTATGTCAACTCTCGATTAGACACATTTTACCGTTTTGTCGCAGATATGGCGAACCGTTTCCTCTGGTATATCCTGCACACCGGGAAGTGGTAATTGGTTCATAGCTAAAGTATAGAATATGACTACTGAAACTGTCCAAATGACTTACTCTTGGGTTTTCGCTCAAACCCCATTCCCGTGCCGTAAGGCACCAATCATGTACGGGCAAACTATTAAAGGGACGGTCTAGTGTTTTGGTCACATGTTTAGAAACGTGTTTTTTTTTGCAAAACGTGATTTCATACGTACATCTTCACATATCCTAATTTAAAAACAGTACCTGCAAAACTGATTACGCGATGGGCAAAGAACAGGAAAAAATGTTTTAATGACGTTACATTATATTTACCTCCAAACGGTGCATTATTTTATGTATTTAAAAAAAATTTAGAATGGTTTTAACCAAGTGCTGAGACTACCGCACTGCACATGGGCACATGAATAAGGAATGAGCTTCACTCGCTCGGAGTAGCTCGGAGTAGCTCGGTTCACGATCCGGCTTCACCATCACTCCACTAATTCATTTGCACTGTGGTAGTCACTGCACTTGGTGAGTTTAATTCTAAATTTAATGTATAATACATAAAGAGCATCTTTTGCCTGTAATTCATTTGGAACTCCATAAAATGATACGTTTTTATTCATTTGCTTCTCATGAGCAACGTATTTGTTTGTTTGTATCTGAGGGTTTTCAACTCCTAGAGTTTCCAGCACACAGCAATAAAACGTAACTCATTCGACGGGTAAGTTCAATGGAAACAAGTTTTGTTCAGCGATTTTTCAATTTTTGAAAAATTGAAAAGTAACCGACAAATATGTGACGAAATCCTGAATATTTTCGTTATTTCCATAATTCCGTAAAAATTATTTTCTTCGGTTTCTCCGAAATCTCTTATTGACATTTGTTCTTTGCATCGAAACATGTAATGAGACCAACCTCATCGTTCTAGTGCACAAATTGAGTAATTTGAATCGTTTTGTAAAAATGGTAAAATATCCCGTTTTCTGTGAATTACTAATTTTTTCACGAAATCGAAACAATTTCCATGTGCAAAATGTGCTCCTTTGGCCGAGTTACATTTTTGAAGTGTTCCGTTCGATATAAAGAGTTTGTCTTAATTAAAGTTAGATGGTCTTCCTAAACGTGGAGTAGGAGGGCAGGACGTACCAGGATAGGTGGTATTTCTACCACCTGTGCTCTGTGATCACCATCATTACCACTAGCCACCCCACCTCTACAGAGGAAGAAAGAACACGTACAGAAATACTGTAGAACTATCACACTCACAGTTACCGATTTTCACTCATCATGACGATCTTTGTAACATAAGAGAGCAAACTTTTTACAATTCTTGGATCTTATAATTTACCAAACTTTTATTTACGTCAATAATTTTTAAGTGACCTCCAATTAGTAGCTTAAGGTTACAACTGTTAGAATCTGGAACCAACTGCAGGAGAACATACGAGTAGTCTCTTTTGGCACCGTACCCACGTTCAAAATCGTTCAGACAAATGCTGGATAGTTAATCCCAGGTATTTTAAAGAAACGCATGGGCCTGGGATGTTCTGAAGATTGTTCTTGTTTGTTAATGCCCGTTAGTTCTTGAACGAACGTTATTCTTTCTTTCGAGAAGCCCTCCTGCGCTAACATTGTTGAATTGCTGAAGCCATTAAGATATTTGTTCGTCTCGATTAGTTGATCTCGCAGTCTTCTTTCTTCGAGCGAGAATGTTCCAGCCGCAGAAGACGTTCACAGCTGGGGTTCCAGAGATCAAACATAATTGTTGTTGCTTTACGCTGAATTCGCTACATTTTATTGATGTCACACGGCTAGGGAGGAGACCAGAGATACACAGCATTTCACAAACGATGTCAGAGTAGTGCTTTATAGAAAGGTGGCATTATGTCTTTAGACTTCTAGTCAAAGTCTCTTGCGATGAAACGGAGAATTCTGTTCGCATTCTTGACACTTTTTTCTACTTGCTTGTCATGCTTGAGGGTTTTAGTGATAGTGATGCCAAGATCTTTTCGTTGTTTATTGAGTGCTACCCATCGTACCGCTATTTGACCGAAGCCCGAAGCCTGATCTCTCTGTTCTAACATGATACCATGTTTGCTACCACTTGCCCTTGATTTTTAGTTCCTTATTCAGTGTCATTTATTTCGCTGGATATGTATGGAACTTCAGCTGCTTTTTTTATGCGGCAGTGTACCTTAAAGACCCTCATCTTTCCCTGTATAAATACAACGGTCGCCCTCGAAGCCTAATAACTGCTTTGAGCCCGAATGCAGGGTCTCTCCTGAGTCCAGTTCTTATTTGTCATTTCCTAAATGTGTTGTAGAAAATGTCTAAAATGTTTTAAATGTTTGACAATTACTCACCCATGACTGCGTTATTTGTTTAGGAATCTTGGTAAACAATTGTGATAAGAATCTCTGCAAATAATTTCAGTACGAATCTCGACGCATAATTTCAGTACGAATCTCGACGCATAATTTCAATACGAATCTTTGCTAATAATTTCAATACGAATCTTTGTAATTAATTTTTAAGCGAATCTTGGCCAATAATTTCGAAACAAATCTTGCCAAATATTTTCAATAGAAATTTTGGCAAACCATTTTAATCTTTGATTTATCATTTTGATACATATATTTGGTTCTCACTTCCTTGATCATGTTATGATATGAATTTAAACGCTTGCATTTCTGAAGTGCAATATGCTAACCAATATACACTCATATATCAAGAGCCAGTAAGAAAAATGCGACAAATTTAAATAGTTATTTTATTGTTGTTATTTAAAAATCATCAATGTGCCGTCGAGATAAATTCGAACTAAAATTTAAATGTACATAGTAGCTTTTTTCACAGTAGTGAATGTGTAGAGAGGAATAGCACTAGGTATTTTAAATATCATACACATTTTCTTTTTGTTGCAAGTGTGTATAATTCAAACCATACACCATTTATACTTCACTCATTAATCACATCGAACGTTTTCTTGAAGGTCCTCTCGATTGCCTTATAGCATTATTTTGACAATAAACCGAAAGTGTAACCCAGGAAAAGTCAATTGTAATATCCTCCCAAATTTGTTATACTGCCGATTTGACGGATCTTATGCTATGTACAACATTTACGATATTCGTCATTTATCCTTTCTGTGCGACACACTTCACGACTTGAGTTACTCTAACTTTGCTGTCGCATTATAACTACAAAAATTTACAGCAGCATGCGTAAAATAAACTAATCCAATGACAACATTTGACAAAAATTCAATTACATTATTATGATTGACACGAACACTATATCCCTAAAATAATCAATAGAGCGATATTAATGTAGTGTGGTCCATTTTATCACAATGAAACATTTGTTCACGTCCAAATTTGAAGATTTGTATTGCAATTGCATCTTAAAATATACTCAATGGCTTGCATGGGTATTAGATCTGGCAACAAATCGAAATTAAGTTCTTGTTTACTTATGATGTACTTTTCTTTTTTATAAAAATTGACCTTAATTAATAATAGTAATCCTACATATCTCAAGCTTACGATAGTTTATACTAAACCGTTGTCTTCATCAAACTAGAGCACGTAACATCTTGCATAAGATTGCGAAAAGTTATCTGAGAAACTAGAATTAGTCATAAATTTATTTTACAGCGCTACTTTCATTAGAAATGTCAGTGAACCCTACAGTTTCGCCGAAACATTTTAAACGGGGAATTAAATTTAACTCATGATGTAATTTCTTTTCATTTATTGACTTTCGTTTACACGAGTTTCCCAACGCAAAAATTATCAACGAGTAACAGCACTGAATGTTTTTGAAATTACATACATGACTCGACGTAATTCTTTCCTCCATAACTACGCCACAAATCATCAATCCGCGTGAGCTTGCGCATCCTGTACGGAGAATCTCTCCAGGAATATCTGTTTTTTATAACGTGGCCGAGGCTTTTGATTAGGGTTATATTCCATTCGTCTGTTCGGATGCAGCCACACGTAATGATAATACTCTTTAGCGACCATATGCACCGTATGTTACCTGTGAAAAAAATCAGTATGAATTAAGAATGTAGTCTAACGAAAGCGTGTAAATTTATAGTGTGTTAAGTTACCTGCCCCACGTACCTAGCGTAAGATAGGGATTTTTTACCAAGAGAGTGTCCGGTAAAAAATTATGGTTCTTTAGTCTAGAATAAGCTCATCTAAAATTACAATAATTTCTAGTAACATTACAGAATTCGAGAAGCTGTTTTAGTGCTGAAATTGTAAAGTGAAAGACCGTCATTGCCTTAAGAAAAAAATTAAGCAAGTGTTATGAATGAATAAAGATTGATGTGTGTTTTTCAAATAACAGCTTGTTAAATAACTATTAGGCATTATAACTTCAAACTGTGGCCAATGATACAGAACTTAAAACTGTGTTTAGCTTAGTGTATTGGTTAAACAAATTCATGTGTGTATACGCATAAGCACACCATGTATGGGTTCGAATCCCTTATTTGTACATAGACATAAATCGAATATTTTTAAATATTTTGTTTCCTTTATATACGATTGCTGGACTCATTAGTTCGTTTAACAAAAGTTCAAATTCACCTATAAGGTGCAGTGGAGGCCATATCATTTTTTGTGCAAAACTGCTGTGCCGAGTGTGCGTCAAAACTCGGTACCTATGTTCGAGAGCAGAAAACGCTGCCCGGCGCCATGCGACGACGACTCGGACGCTGCGAGGCCTTCCTTATTGCATTGCACATCATGCGGAATTGCTTAACGGTGTTGAATTTGGTTGCAGGGGGGAGGGGGGCTTAGAAATTACGAGTTCTGATCCTTACGTACAGTATTGCAAATGCTTTTACGTGCTGTCCAGTTGAGTATTTCCTCTAGCATCCATCAACTATAAGAAGCGCTCTAAGTTCAATAAAACTCAAAATACGCATAATTTTCATTCTCGAAGTGATGAAGAACATTATTTTAACGGTGAATGAATTAAGGAAATGAAGTAGTGTGAACAAAACTAGATTTCGTTTTTGCTGAGCTTTGAAACAAAAGACTTCAGTGCTTTTCGTTTCGCAAGACCAACACAAGACTCGTTCTTCGTAAAGGCACCAGCATTTAATGCAGTTGGCTCCACCCATTGTTTGAAAAAATTAACAATAAAAGACAAATGTCTTTTCAGTCACAGAGCAACTCGTTACAAGAAAGACCAGTTGTCGAAGTGTGATCAATCGACTGCTTACCATCTCCAAGCTATGATCACGGTGCACCGTAGCCACCTATTTTATTCTGGCCGCCGGCTCAGCAGTGCAAAGGCATTTTAATTTTTGATAAATGGTTATGTTATGTTATTAATCAATATTTGCCTGGGTTTGTACTGCTCATTCCAACAAGTGCTAATATTTTTCGAGATGGCGCAAAATTTATATGCATTTTAGGATGCATGATGGACGAAAATGGAAGGGGCCTACTAACTGTACACTTGAATACATACAGTACCGGCGCTAGAATCCAGTCTCGAAACTTTACGCTTAATAAATAAATATCGTTTAAATTAAATATCTTGAATACCTTGAAAATGTTTGGGCATTTACGCCCTGGCCACCCTGGGGGCCGCCGGTTCGTTTTTTTGCAGCAACTAATTCATCTCAGTCGGTCACAACATACTTCCAAAATTTCCCAATTGACTCGTGTTGCCTTTATATATATATTAGGTTAGATACTCTCTTATTTTTAAACAGCAGTATAGTGTTTCACTTGATATGATTCATATATCAAATACGACGTATTAATCTTCGCTGGTGTAATGCTGTGTGCACAAACAACTTTTCCGGACCTCCCTTTGTAGAAGTACATTTCACTCGCGCTGTACAAGTACCGAGCATACATGTTACCCGTACTGTACAAGTATGATAAATGTATCGAACATTTATATTTCTCTCTATACCAGTAATGATTGTTTTTGTCATTCTTATTGTACTCGGATGTTGAGTAACCTCATAGCAACACTGTCAAAGTATCAAGCTTTCAAATCATTAGCACTCGTATTCAAGTTTATACTGCTTTCTCTTGATAATTTCCTTCTTTGAAACATGCAGCAATGGAAAATGGCTCATGAGAATTAGTGAAACCAGGTTTGTCAGAAAAGAACCAGGAAAGCCCAACTTTGAATCAAAATCATCTTGCGTTTGATTTGTACGCTGAAATATGATCTAATCGTGTCATACATAATTCTGGTTTAAACGAAAAATAACTTAGGATTAGAGGATTCCCAGATTGACCTCATTTAAAACCAAATTAGGTTACCTCAGGTTTAGTGAGGCCTTCTGGACTTCTGACTTTCGCGCCCACTTTGCTTCTTTCTATTTCCATGCCTTCATCTCGGATTATTCTTGATCTTTTCGTCTTCATCTTTCTTTATTTGCTCTTTCTAAGCGTATGGAATCCTGTGTGGGAACACACTTTTGCAAAGATTACAAGTTTGCTAGAGTCCATTCTAAATCGTCCCTTCTTTTCGCTCTCTTTGGAACATACATTTCACGTAGGTGGGGAGCTTAAAACTAACTAGCAATCTAATCTAATTAAAAAAATTAATTATGGTCTGGAAAAGTTTTAATGCATTTCATTAAACTATACATCACAATGACGGGGCTTATGTGATCTGCTAGCTTGTCAGTGGCAAGTTAATACCTTAAGTCTCACTAATTGTTCGTTTTTTTCAGAGTGGAACATAAATTCATTTATTTAATTTGCTAGCGGAAGTGAGAACATGGGAAAGTAAGATATTCGCTTCGCTAAATCATGAGAGAACCCATGTCTGTGAAAGAGACATTGTTGTCTCAGATTAGTGTATTGCTAAATAACTGAATAATTTTAACAGAGAATTGTATAATAAAGAACATGATCATCTCGTTCGCATCGTTGCTGATGCTACTACAGGCAGGTGAGTTCGGTAAAAATACTTGAAGTAACAAGTCTTTCAGCTACAGTATTATCTAAGATGTTTCAATAATAAATTTTATTGGCCATGAAAACTAAGGCTTAAAATCCCATTGAAATATCCCTTTGAAACTGTACCAAATATTCGTCGTAAGTGGGCTGGGTTTGTTTGTTATAAAAGTTTATTAGCTATTATCTGGACATCAACTTCGGGCTTGTACAACTCCATGAATCACCTGTTGTATAACTCGACGTTTGCATTGTTTTCAAGGAGTGCATTTCATCTTTATTGTTCAGTTGTCGGAAGTAATTATGCCCAGGGTTTGGGACTGCACAGAAGTTCTCGTGTCATGCAAAACATTTGAGAGCTAATAATTCACACGACTACTCCAAATGTTACCCGAGTTGAGGTTTACTACCAATTTATCATGTTGGTGTTACAATTTATTTGGTAATATTTGGTAATATCACACGCCAGATGTTCAGTTGAGGAATGAAGTACTTGACACTGGTCCTCTTTTTTCATCGTTTTCGCATGAAAGTTTGTAGTATGTTTTCTTATCTGACATTATTTTTCCAAGTTAGACCTCTCAATCATTTGTTCCAGCATTTAAGTTTGTGAATTCTGCTTTTTTACTTGATAAAGTTTGCTACACTTTCTTCTTAAAGCCAAAGTAGTGAATATAGGACTCACAGATTCAATTGTAACCCTTATTTAAGTGATTTCAGGGATTGATATATTCAATACTTGTATGCAATGATGCAAAAAATAATAGCGGTAAACATATTTGTTAGAATGTTTCACAACTTTAGGTTAATATGAAACTAAATTTACGGGTGGAAATTTAGTTACGGGTGGAAATTTACTGGCTAAAACGGCTTCGAATTTTAAAAAGAAGAGTACTTGAACTCAACAACAGAGGCCGGTTTTTGTTACCGTCAACCATTATCAATCCATCACCAAGCGCTTGCTTCTAGATGCTGACATGGTCGTATTCTTAGGGAAGAAAAAATAATGTGACATTTTAATTTAATGTTGAGAAAAATAATGTTCGCTCAGAGCTGATACGATTAAACGAAGCAGATCAGTTGTTAGTAAGTACCTGAAGAATCATGATACGTACCGTAAATCTAAATCTACCGGTAGACCTGTGCCTTTTCAAATTTTTCAGTCCAAAGACCGAATTTAAAAAATTCGCAGTTTGTAAGGCCGTATAGTAAACTAATCAAAATAATTGATTTTTAAAACAGACGAAGGCTTAAAACAATATTCGAAGGGCCGAACGAATTCCCTTAGCCAGCGGTATATAGCTGGCCCACCCCTGTACTAAGCGAACCTCGATTGTACTGCGTTACCTCAAATGAGAGTTTTCCAGAAGAAAACCTGTTTTGAAAACTGCAAACCAAACTTCTGTGTGAATGAACTCCTAGACAGACTGGTCAAGTTCTTAATGAGTCAAAGTACATCGCAATAGAAAGAAGTTCCGAACTCTCATACAACAAGCGTTTGGAATGGGGGGAAAGAAAGGGTTTCTGGGATTTTTTACAATCACTTATATTGATGATGAACAGAAGCACACAATTTATTTATATTAGTGACATGACTTCAATAGTATTGATATAATTCAAGCAAGAAAAATGAACATTTTCTAAAAGAAAAATTTGATTAGGCTCCATCATTGTCTGAAGGGCCTTCTTATTGAATGGCAAAGCCGATTTTTTTTATGGAACAGCCGCAAAACACACAGAAGGGCGCAAAAGTGTTGGAATATTTGCTGGAGTCAATGATGGCCATCACTTATTCCCCATGTAGGATATCGCAGCCATTCACACTGCAAATACTGCTCTCAATTTCTTTGGAGATAAAAATGTTTCTGTACTAGATTAGCCTGGTGAATAATCAGATTCCTAACCGATAAGAGAACGATTGGGAGATTCTTTCAAGAAAACTCGATACCTACGGGAGGCATTTTGAGAGCGATGAAAGTTTCAGTTGTTGCTTCAAGTTAGATAGGAGATAGGAGCGAAATTTCACTCTTAAACCTGGATAGATGTACTCAATGTAAAATAAATATATCACAGTTTTTCAAACGGGGCTTACCTCATATGTTACCATTTTGGATACCTAGGAAGTACAGTACATAGTTCGAGCACCACTTGCAGGCCGCACTGGTGTGCTGTCTCTTATGGTAAATCGTGTTCCATCTTCTACTCCATGGGAATTACTTCGACCGGAGTATCGTACCAGGAACCTCCTAAGCGTGAGTCAAGAACGTCATCAATTGCACTACGGAACTCCTTAGGTTGTAGAAAATTCATGTTTCTCTTTCCATTCTGTGCTCTCTTTTATATTCATGTTTGTCCTGAAAGCGATAAAAAAATTCTAATTGTACTGAAGTTACTACTTATTCGTGCATATTACTTGATAATTATTACATTTGTTTACATACTTTAATATTCCACAGTTGATGTAAATTTTTACTATGTGACCGCCAACTTGAAAAGCTACAACAAGATTGGTGGGGTGTTTTATGTTTATTGCTAGAGTTTCACAAGTGTACTCGCAAAAATGGCTTTAATATTTTTTCCCTGTAACAGAAGAGATACTGAGCTAATTTTTCTATGTAGCACGTGTCGCTCGACATTTACGTACTACTTTACTCGATTTTGTGCGATGTGTCGGAGGAAATTTTCCGGGCTGTGTCCATGAATATTACCACTTCCCAATGTCCTACCCACAACAGATGTTACACTTGATTGCTGGGCCAAGCGCCAGCCGGCGATCTCTGATAACATTTACAGGTGGTCCTATATACTGTATGTCGTACTTATTTCATGCACGATTTGTGTTCAAAATTTTCAGCTCCTTGTATTCGACATACACTCTATTCGAATCGAATACGTACTGCAAAAGTAAAAATTCTGAATGCAAATCACATAGTGCGTAAAACAAGTACGACATTCATTGAGGACTACGACATTCACACAGCTGGCAGGAGTAGCGGGGACCCCGCCGCCGTCACAGTGACGTGTCACGTGACGTCACTGGTGCACGTGACCTGCCACCTCCCTGACATCATCAGGGACCAGCGCGCTGTAAACATCAGCGTCACCGTCAACAACTGTCATGAGCCTGTCGACGTCACTTTTGCCATGACGGTGAGCAGTGACTCTTACCTTATATAGTATGCAGCGCTTGGTTTAGTGACCAAATTTAGAGTCAATTCGTCTCCTCTATCCGTACTATAAACTTGGACATGCAAGGCTGCAGTAAAACTTCTTGAGGGTGCAGGCGAAAAAAATTTAGTAACCAATGCCATATACATAGAGTAGAGCATCTTAGTTTACGAATGTGATTATAGTCACGAGTTAATCAAAATCAGGTATGATTTGAGTTTGAGAATTCCTACCTGCAGTCAAAAAATTCTTGCGAATTAGATATTTCAGGAACTATGAACTCGTGCATTACAGGACTGTAGTGCTTGTATTTTTACGTGTTCATATAGTTTGCAGTTTCCCTTGACTAACACGTTGACTCCGAAGTGGGTCATATATGGTACACGCGATCATCTAACCTAACCTAATGTAACCAAAGCACTATCATGTATAAATACAAATTTTCGAGTTATCTTAAAATTTGTGTTCATCAATCGAATAAGCTAGTTCTGATTAGAAAGAAAATTAATAGAGTAACTAAATTTGTGAAACCAAAATCCTTCATTTTTAAATTCACAGTAGAGATATTTGTCGGCATGTAATTTTACCTGTGTGGAGAATCGGAGTCAACGTGTTAAATTACAAAAGCTTCGATGGCTTATAATTTATAATTAATACTTGCGTGAACCAAATTTTTATTTTGTCACTTTTTGTAATACTAGCTGCCGGTTTTAATGTATGCACAACTAAAATTATGGACACTTTAAGAAAATTTCGAGGAAACAGTAGGATCTTCGCAGCGGCTTTGCTATGAGAATCTAACTGGGCGACTCGTACCCTTTAAAATGTTGCTCGTATTCGGTCGATATGCGCTATAAAAAAATGATGACTTCTTTGAATAAACGAAGCTTCTGATTTCAGTCATTAATAATTAACAATGGTGAACTGGGAGTATTCGAGGTGTAACTTGTTTTACTCTAGTACAGAACCAATATATTCATTGTCACTCCCAAGACTCTAGAAGGTTGACTAATAATTCCCATCGAGGTGCGTAACTGACTTCGGTAAGTTATAGAGTTACTTTACTCCTTTCTGTCCTAAGGAGACATTTATGTCTCCTTTCTAATAATGGTTATTACAGGATAATTATGAGCACTATTGGGATATATATGTTCTCATGTGTCCTTTTTTTAAAGATTCCTAATTATAATAATTTTTTTGAAAACTTCTTGTGTGGACTCCATGGCCAACTGGTTAGCGCAATGGCCTCGCAGCTGGGACGTTAGGTTTCAAATCCCGGCTCAGGCACGGAATTTCACGTAACCAGGGAGTACNTCTTGTAGATCGAGAGCTTTAAACTAACTAATAATTCTGTCTAATCTTGCTTTCACTTACTTTCAGGGCTCGGGTCTGTCGTGGAACTTCACATTCGTACCAAACAACCAGAATGAGCGAGTCCTCATCCCGAACGTGTACATGATAGAGCCGGTGCCCCCCGTACCAACCTATTTGTACGTAAGGGAACCCGGAGAGGAGAACCGAGAGCGCAACGGCAGCTCTATTGGAACCAACATCACGGTGCAGGTGATGATGCTAGTAGTAGCGGTGCTGGTGAGCATGCTTCTTGAAGTAGCGGTCCAAGTGAGAATACTTGCAGCAGTAACAGTCCATGTGAGAATACTTGCAGCAGTAACAGTCCAGGTGAGAATAATTCCAGTAGTAACAGTCCAGGTGAGATTACTTAAGAAGTAGCGGTCCATGTGAGAATACTTGCAGCAGTAACAGTCCAGATGAGAATAATTCAATCATTAGCGGTTTAGGCGAGAATACTTGCAGCAGTATTATCTTCAATTTCTTTATTATAATAAGCATAGATTTTACGGAGGATGATCATACTTTCAACAACGAACCTTCCTGTGGTTTAGTTCAGTTCAGGAGCTACTTAACACAGGTTCTTCCCTGGAAGACCTAAAGTCTCTAGCGCTGTTGCAGGCCTCCCTGATGGCCCAGCTCGTGCAGAACAACATGTGGGAGGAAGTGGAGTTCTTCAACCATACCTTCCGACTGCCCGCAGAGGCGCCCCACTGCCCCCCGCTGTACTCGGAGCGACCGACACAGTTTGAGGCTGGACACTGGCTCACAAGTCAGGAGAAGTTCTTATTTTAAAACCTTAATGGCTTTTTTCTTTTGTGCACTAATTATCTAAACCTAAATGCCCCGAACAATGTAAATGATGAACGAGTAGAATTATGTCAAAAAATAAGTTATGGAAACATAGTTTTACGCGCTCGTCTGGTCCTTCATAAGGCACAAATACTGGGAATGAATCTTGATTTTGAGCAACTTGTAAAAAATCTCAGCGTTTGCAAATGTTCTTTCTGGGATTTGTAGACCTAGGAATAGTTTTGGATGCGTTCTGATTCAAAGAGCATTATTATACTTCTTCTTTTTTGATGCCAGTGTTAGGCCTACCGAAGGCAAACTCTGCATGAAAATCGTTCGCATCCCGCAGATGCTGGTGTAGTGCGTAGCTGAAGAATTACTTAAATTCAGGCGAGTGCGTACAACTGAGAGATATTGGCATTTGTCAGGATGTTGAGATAACGAACAATACATTGGCACTGGTAGTTCTCAGTGTATTGTAATAGCCCACTTCTGAAGGATGCTGACTGTTGTCAGTATATTGCGATGGCCAACAACATTGGTATGTTGGTAGTTGTTAGGGAATTTTGATGACATTCAAGTCAGGGATAGTGGTAGTGGTCAGTGTATTGTGATGGCCGACACCTTAAAGATATTAGTGCTCATCAGTGTATTGTGATGGCCAACACCTTAAGGATATTGGTACTCGTCAGTGTATTTTGATGACCTACAAAGCTGGGATGCTGGCAGGTGTCAGTAAATTGTGATGTGCTAAAAATTAAAGATACTTTTAGTTTTCTACATAATTAGATTACACCTATAGCACCGTCACGTTATACAGGGTGTCATAAAGAGTGTGACCACTGTTTAATCTTTCAGCAAGTGTGTATGAAATGTCGTATGATCTATTTTTAATATTCATTAAGAACTATATCAACCCATTTATTCCTTACTTAGTTCTAAGATATGTAGTTAATATAATATTTAATTGTACGGTAATTATGAAACATTCAAATCAATCACGGTGATGCTACTCTTTCTTATGACGCCCTGTTGAGATGCTGGTGCTGATGGCAGGGATTTTGGTAGTTGTCAAAGTAATAAAGAGAATGGCTTACGACTCTGACACATTACAGATGATGGAACTGGCATCAGAGATACTTACAATTGTTAACGTAATAAGGTGATGGCTATAGACGATGACTCGTTACAGAGATACTGGTCGTTGTTAATTTGATACAGGTGAAGGCTTACGACATTGACACGTTACAGAGATGCTGGTGCTGGTAGCAGGAATACTGGCAGTTGCAAGCGCTATGCTGGTGGTTGCCCTGAAGCGTCAACAGCTGCTGCGCCTGGCACATACCCTCCAGGATCGCCTCAACCTGGTACAGCATGAGCAGCACGCCGATGCTCATCCTCAGGTATTTCGAAAGATACCCTACAAGTTATGAAAGTTTCCCTAGTATCCTCAAATTGCTTCGCTAATTATCATCTGCTTGGACTTCAAGGTGTGAGTAAAATTTTGTGAGAAAGACTGAACGACTCACGCGGCTAAGATACATTTCTTGGAACCTCCGATGCTTTGTTTCATAAATTTAAGATACCGCAGTTCGCTCTGAGTGCTCGATAAAAAAGTTGTACGCAATAGCCTCAATGCTCACAGTCACGCCTTTTTTTGCCCAATGAGTAAGAATATCACTATTGTAATAAACTCACCTATTGTTTCTATGTAGTTTAAAGGGGAAATCGAGAATTTCTGAGTATTTAACTCTTTAACTCTATTTAACTCTTCTTCTATCAATAACTATCAGAGTATCAAAAACTTTAAGATCAATGTACGCGAATGAAGTATTGTATTTAGTTCACTCTTCCTAGGCCACTTTATTCTGCAGTGACATTGGCTCGCCTGCCTATAATATAGAGGTCGAGGGAAACTTGGTTTGTAGTTTCAAATTTTATTCCTTTCGGTCATGAAGTCGTGATTCTGCGAACAAAAAGGCAGACTTAAAATCTATATTACAATTTAAGTATGCACTGCATATTTGTCTTTATCACGCAGGATAAATACATAGACCTACGGAAAACATAGATCCTGTGACTGATCAGTCCTAAAGATTGAGCGAAAATGAGACACTGTAATTTATTCGGTAGATTAGCTTTCACAGGTAACATTTACTTTTGATACTTGGCTGCTACTCGTTAGTGCATTGTTGGCCCAAAATACCTGCTCAAGCAGTGGCAGAAAGCATTACAGTAAGATGAAAACTTCATGAAAAATTTAGGACATAAAATATCAAAGACATTTAAAGAAGAAGTTGGTTCCAGAGAATACTAAGCTTTTCCAAGAGATGAAGAGAAGTAAAAATGTGATACAGATACAGGCGCAACTTGAGCCATGCCAGTGTGTCCTACAAGAAGTGATACAGAGGCTAGAGGAGGTCACCCTGTTCCCCTTTCTAAGGCGGGGCTCAGGGTATCTCAACATCCCCCGAGAAGCACCAAGTCAATGAAATATACCTGAAGATAATACACTACAATCTAAGCTTGTGGGGTACGTAGTTAACAAAGCATAACAAAATTAGTTAAAACTGAATTCAATCAATAGCAAATGAACTATTGTGTATTGACTCAAGAGATGTAGGGGTTAGCTATGAACTGAGCGACTTGTAATAGTTACAAATAATTTCAATACAATTTCTAGTGCAGAGGTTCTACCATTTTCTCAGATCACCATTCGGTAGCGTGTACAATCAACATTGCAAAAGAGAAACGAAAACCACGTTTCGTTACTCATCGCTTAAAAACTCTTTACACGCCTGAAATATTCCAAGAAAAACTGNGAAGGATTTTTGTTTCACAAATTTGGTTACTCTATTAATTTTCTTCTCTGAGTCTGAGTTTAGTCGCGGTTGGTAGTAGTCGCAACCTTAAAGCGGTTCCCTAGATCTCTCAAAATGTGAGGGAAACACGATCTTACAGGACACAAAAGAAAGAACTAAAATGAAGTAAAATAGCAGTACTTTCACAAGGAACTTTCGACGGCCAAAAATAATTCAAAAAGAATCTGGAAAATCATCAGAGAAGTTGCACAATACATAACCAACGACCGCAAAAGTAACTTCGAAAATCCCTTGGAAACAGCTACCAACTTCAACACTTGTTTTCCAGAGGTTGGTGCAAAGTTTTTGAAGAAGCTCCTAAAGCAACTCTGCATAACTCTGCAACAGAGAATCCTTGTCAATCCTCAAATTTCAATACTATAAGGAATTGGAGGCCCAATGCTGCAAATGTTAGAGAGATACGAGAAATTCTGTAAACGTTGAGAAATACAAAAGCGGTTGGACACGACAAGTTACTGTACCACTGATCCGTTGGATAATCAATACTTCTATTGTCACAAGCAAATTTCCTGGTCAATGGAAACATTCAGCAATCAATGCGTTGTATAAATCCGGTGACACTAACACGGCATCCAATTATAGGCCAATCAACCTATTACCTGTTC
>VOMN01097354.1:0-26499 GCA_014899125.1 Orchestia grillus | reverse complement strand
GACATTTATCGTGCAGTTCCCGGTACGATCAATACGCAAATACATATGGCAGCGTAAGTACGTCACATACGCAGTATTTGTATTTCCATTCATTTTAATAAATTCACAAAAAATTCGTCCCATACGTAAAAGACTAATTTAGTGAAACGAAAAAATTGAAACTGAATGCAAACTGAAAGGGAGAAAACTACATAAATTAATGAATTAATCAAAAATGAATAAAAAAACAAACAGTTCCTAATAACATTACTACTACTCTTTCAGTACGTACGGAGCTTCGATTGCAATGGCTCATAATAATGTTTTCTATGGCCAAATAATATCATAATTCTACGTTGCACACACCGACTGCAGAGGGACACGCTAGTGGTCAGGCGTTCTACCAGCTCGACACACGCCGGTGTGTCGCTTGGCAGTATGCTTGTATTTTGTCTATGTGCGTGTGAACACATGATACACCATACAGTTCCTTGAAAAATGGACGATAAAATTTAGGGAGGACACACTTTACAGGAAAGAAAGTAATTGGAATACAGAGCTGTAAAGAATTTTTCATAACTCATATTGTTTTTTATGAAATGAGTTTTTGATTGAATTCTGTGGGAATCAAAACGTAAATTAGTGTTGATAAATGATACATTATTTCCTCTTCTTTCCAAATCATTAGTATCTATTTCTAATCTATCTTCTTTGAGAAAAAAAAAACATCAAAATATTTTCAGGATTTTGTTTCATACGCTCAAGTATTTCAAGGAAATTTGCCAGTTTTGTTGATAGGGAAGCAACTTTTTTCATACGTAATAAAATGTAGACCCTAGGTAACCATTAGATTTATTTAGATAACTCCTATTTCTTAACCTTGCAATAGTAACATTCTGTCTCGAACACACGATTACCCAACAGCTCGAATAGTCCGTATTGGAGTTGCACCACTGCATGTTCCATACTCGGTACAGTCTCTGTCAACACAGTGCAAAGACCGTTCAGTGACGTAACTTCTACGGTGTAGGCAGTGCAAGACACTGGAGAGGATGTGGGTAGAGTCCTAATTAAGCTTGAGATCGGTAACCTGTAAACGGCGCCCATACCCATCATCTATCCCACGTACATGTATGCTTCAGCGTGGGAGTTATGTGTTTGTCCCAACTCGGTCAGCGCATCCGATCAGTGTCAGTGTTTGCAGGTCGCGGACTTTTTTTTTACTGAATTGCTGAAATTAACAAAGAAAGCGACCCAAAAGTCTTTGTTTAGTAGTTGTAGCTAACTTCATATGCCTTGTAAAAGTCCTTGACTTCTTTTGATTAAAGTTTGACATCAATATTGGCTTTTTACTTGATAACTTTGTTCAATTTTCATTCCTGGATAAGAATAAAAATGATTCTTGCCTGTCGCATTAGTGCCTGAAGGCAGCATTAGGTTATTTCAAAATGCATTCTACATGTTAGTTTCAAATGACGTAAAGGAGAAATTTATTGCATAAAATCGTAACATAAATGACTCGCAGGTCATTAGCGCAGCCGGCATCTGCTCACAGGTTTGCGTACATGAATTCCGATCAAGGTTTTTTTTTGCCCCACGCTCTACAAATCGTTATAAAATTTTTGCTTCCTACCATTCAGTTTCATAGTGAAGATTAAGCTCATGTAACTCAAACTGTGAACTGTAGAGCAATGGTAATTTTTTAGCTTTCAAGGAGCGTTATTCTTCTGACAGGACAATAATATTTTCTCTTTGCAAGTCATCTTGTAGCTAAAACTTTTGTACCGTTGGACATTTCCTATTTAGGATAACCAAGAATTTTAAACAGAATTGGAAGACTGAACTCAAATCATTCAACTGATTTACAGCAACACGTCGTAATCATCCACTTCTGGCAACGAAGGCGCTGAGCTCAAATCGCTTTAGTAAGCTGGAAAGTATGAGAATCATTCAGACTGCGATGAATCTTAGATATGCAAAGAATGAATTTTTTTTTCTTGTCACTTTAGGATTGATATCAGGAATATGACACTATGTTTTTCCGTCGTTCAAGAAATTGTTAAGATGATTCCTGGGCACATTCGCAAAATTGAATGTGTTGCCACTGAGTTCCACAGAGAATGAAATAGGTGAAAGTATCAAAGAACTTTGTCTAATGGATTTATGGAGGATAGGGTAAAAAATAAACATTTATCAATTACGTTTTTGCTCAACTTATTGTGTGCCATCAGTCAGAGATAATTACAACGTAAAATAAAAGTTCTGAGCCTAAGAATTCATTTTTCGTTTCAGATCGAAGACTTCATCACTGAATTTGCAAATCTTCACCCACAAGTCGTAACGAAAAGCGAAATCGGCAAAAGCGTTGAAGGCCGCGCCATCCACATGCTCACCTTGACTCTCGGTGCGAGCTCTAACCGAAACTTCGCTAGGAAGAGCAGGCAGGTCCCATTGGAACCAGACCAGCCTTACCCAGCCGTCGGTGAAACGCTCAAAGCTCTAGATCGCATTATCAAGTGGAGCGACAGCCAGACTGACGACGAAGACCTTCGAGAACCGGAAGGAGACGGTAGGCCAGAAAAAGTGTTTGACAGAATCAGCGGTTCCAGAAAAAGAGAAGGTGGCCCAGCTCCAGGGTTTTTAGAACACATGATGTATAATATGCCGTATGAGGTTATCAATGAAGATGAACCTTTCTCTGGAGTGGTTAGTGACACATACTCTACCCTGAATAAAATTATCAACATTACCAAATTTGAGGATGAAGATTATGCTCTAATTGATTTCCCAAATGAACCTCCGGAAGTACAAGTTGCGTACAAAGTTCTTCAAAAAATTATGAATTATGATCAGGATGATCGAGCGCGAAAACTTATTGATTACGCGGAAAAAATTGGAGATATTGGTGTAGGTTCCAATCGCATTGCCAAATCCTTAGGTGTGCAAGAAGCTACTTCAGAAACTGAAACGGATCCTGAAACAAATGACATCGACGATGAAGCCGAGATTCTGTTCATCGTCACCTCGATCATCCCAAGCGAGTACGCCGACAACAAAACCATGATAGAATCCATCTCAGACTCGGTCCGCATCATCATGAGAAACGTTCCTAGGGGCGACGCTTTGACCGACGAAGTTGTACAAAGGATCGCTCCCCAAATCGTGCAGATTCCTGGAGTTGTCGGGATAGCATCTGACAGCACCAGAAGCAAGTTTGATCTCGTGTCCAAGCTGGATAAAATCCTGCGATCCAGGAATACTTTGCTCACTTCGAACAAATCTGACCAGTACCTGAATGACCAGGAGGACCCGGACGCAGCTCTCAGAGCATCTTCAAACAAACCCGTCATCTTCATCGATGGAGGTGAGTTCGTACATTAAAAAAATCATAAAGGTTAATTCAGAGAACTCGATTACAACATTTAATCTTTAGTATAAATTCATTATTTTCAGCAAATGAAAGTCCTATTATTTTACTTGCAGGAAAAAAGGAACAAAATTAAATTCTGCATCTAAAAATTACATTAAAATCTGTTCGATACCTAAGGATTTTCAACAAATGAATATTAACTCTTTAATGAACATACCCTCTCTCATAGTAGGCTGAAAATGTGTGCTGACACTTCTTCGCTCGCACGACTCGACCCATTTGACCCAGAGTCCACAACTCTTATTTTGTCTCCCTAACTGGGGAATTCGCTTTGTTTATGCATATACTCTTGAAAAATATGCTTCTCGTATCTTAAACGAGTTTCATCTAGGCATGCGCGCCTGTACAAGTGCACTTTTGAATTATTTCCTACCTCTTATTTTTATATTGAATACAGATTAGCTAGCAACGTCTGTTCTTCAAATCCTCAGTCTGCATATCAACCATGAACACACACCCGACCTATGAAGTACGTCATGCAGGCATCTGTACAATATCCATACACACGCAACAAAGAGTGTTGACAAGCAGCTATCTGCATAACATTCGTACGTATGTATGCTCACTCAACACAGTATATTTGTCATTCAGGTGTCTGCGTAACATCCAAACACACACACGCCCACACACACACACACACCCAACAAAAAGTGTTGCTGTCGTGCAGGTATCCACGCCAGAGAGTGGATATCGCCAGCGTTCGTGATGTACGCCGCCACTCAGCTGGTAGAGAACACGGACCTCCTGCTGGGGGCCGAGTGGCGGCTGGTTCCTGTGCTCAATCCAGACGGTTATGTGCACACGTGGAAGTCAGTAAGTCAATCAGGGGCCAAACGAGTGGTTTTAAAATAAGATTTTCGTTTTTTAGAAGACAATGTTGCGAGAGTTTTTATAAATTTCGAGAATATTATTTTCTTGATGTTTTCTGTATATCAATTGTTCTAAATAGTGAGGCTAACATTTGTTTAACTAAAGTCATCGCAGGGTACGATTGAGTTAAAAAAAGTTCCCTTTCGAATCAAACTCTACAGTTTAGTGGAGTACAGACGTGGTCAAAAAAAGTATTGATTCACTTCGATGCGCGGCTCTTCAGATGTTGGTTCAGGATCATGACGAGTTTTCTGACCTAATTTTCAGGTAAGACGAAGGCTCATGAGCCGACGGGTTCGGCTAAAAGATAGAAAATCTGTAAAACAATTCTCGTATAGAGGCTAAACTTATGCTAAACGTTATCATTCTTATTATCATTATCACGATTTTTAACTTTAGAAATAAAAAGCATGCTAACTTTCGGTTTACGTGCCCTGCAGGACCGAATGTGGAGGAAGAACCGAGGGCAAGGCTCTCAGTGGTGCAGAGGGGTGGACCTCAACAGGAACTTTGGCTACAAGCACGGAGGTGAGGGCACTCACTTCCCTGTCTGACGTTTTCACCAGAGTATCTATAATTTTTTACCCCAGGTATATTTATCTATTATTTTATAACTGCATCGATGGCGCAGCGAAAAAGTCAGACTGAGTTACTGAGAGGACGGTACAAGCTGCCTTCGTGCAAGGAGACACGTGTGTTTGGAGACACACGCGGTGCAAATGTTGTGGGTGCAATGGCAGTATTTTAGATGCGTGTAATATTTTGGATGCGTGTAATATTTTGGATTCGTGTAATATTTTGGATGCTTGTAATATTTTGGATGCGTTTAATTTTTTGGATGCGTGTAAAATTTTGGATGCGTGTAATATTTTGGATGCGTGTAATATTTTGGATGCGCCTAATATTTTGGATGCGTGTAAATTTTTGGAAACGCGTACAGCACGCGTTGCTCAGATACACTGATAGTAAGGCTTTTTTGAATGTATCAGCAATACAAGCTGCTTGCATGCCCAGAACGTGCGATCAATTTTTGGTTGGACAGACAGTTACAGTTGTTTGATTCACGGACTGTATAATATTTTTGGATGCTCTGGTGTCCCATGCTGCTTAGCTGCACCAGCAGTAAAACAGACTTTTTGATATAAAGAATGTACATTTTTGTGAAGAACTCTTTTTGCCACTCAGACAATACAATATCTTTGGCTGAACTGCAGTTGAAGTCCATTAAGATGAACAAGCGTCGGTCTACATTGAACACGAGTTTGGCTGCAGCAGCTGTGGCACAGAAGCTCTGGTAGTTGATTTTGTTAATTCATTTATTGCTTCTATCGATTACTTTAAGTCTTCAATTTTGTATTTCATCGAATTCAAACATGAAATAAATATGCTACCCATTTCTGATGCTCCGGAGAAATTAGTTGCGGCAAAATGGAGCAGTTGCCATCGATGATGAGGTATCATTTCGAACTTAAGGATGCAGGATATGTTTCACTCCGCAAAACTTAGCTCGAACTGTTCGTGAGTAAAATGTTAATACAAGTAGAATTAGTTTTCCGTATGGTAAATGGATTGCAGAATGGCGCGAGCTGGAGTATCAGTAAAATACTATTTAACTTTTAGTTTAATTTCTCTTTAGCCATAGCAATTGGAAAATGTTAACGATCAAGCTTCGTTTTGAGCGATGTTTCGATCGACTTAGAATATTTTCGTTGCCTAATAAAAGCGTCATTGATATTCTGGTAAACTCTAAGGATGGCCATAAGTAACTGAAAATCTACGATAAGATTTTTATAACTGGGTTGATATTTAAAATGGCTCCCCGTGAGTGCATTTAACACATTCCACCTGGCTATTTCGGCTATAAAAGCATCAGTAAAATTTTCTTTTGATATATTGAGCTTTATAATTGATTGATTTATGCGTGAGTTTGAATATTTTGCGTCTCCCAGGTAAAGGTTCGAGCAGCAACCACTGCTCTGAGATATACAGAGGGCCGTCTGCCTTCAGCGAACCAGAGTCTCAGGCTCTGAAATCTGCCGTGGAGTCTGTCAAGGATCGCATGAAGGTGAGACGAATGTTAATGTGAGTTCTGCTCATACTGATCATGGGAATATGACACTAATCATGTGATTTATCATGTGAATCTACTGAACATGTGAATGTGAGTCCAGCTGTACTAATCATGTGAAAGTGACCTATCATGTGAATGTACTGACAATGCTAATATGTGACAGGCTGTGCTGTTCCCGTAAATTAGCGTCAGGCTTTGCTGATCCTGTGAATGTGCGTCTGATTGTGCTGATCCTGTGAATGTGTGTCTGATTGTGCTGATCCAGTGAATGTGTGTCTGATTGTGCTGATCCTGTGAATGTGTGTCTGATTGTGCTGATCCTGTGAATGTGTGTCTGATTGTGCTGATCCTGTGAAAGCGAGAAAGGTTGTCCTGATCTTATGAATGTGCGTCGAGTTGCGCTGATCACGTTAATGTACGACAGTCTGTGCTGAACATATGAATGTATCAGGCTGTAAGTACTATGTTACTATAAAAATAATGGTCGGTCTACGAGCGATGTTTGAAAATACAATTTTAGCATAGCATTTTCAGTAGTTAAGATTAATTTTGGCATGCCTGATAAGTAAGGCTTCTTTTATAATTTTCAATTTATTACAAACTGAACAAATCACCAAATATATAAACCCTTAATTATGAACATAAAAAAATTCGTTTACTTTTCTTGCATGAATCCAAACTTGAGCACCGGGCCTCCCAAACTGCTGCCAAATAAACAGAGCACGGGGTGTGGGGTCCACAAATGATCGGTCAGGAGGAAGATGGCTTCAGAAATTCCTTAACAGTGATGAGAGCTTTGAAGATGAAGAAGGTAGAGGACGTCATGCAGTCTTGACAATGCACAACTGAAGGCGATTGTTGAGTAAAATCCACGTCAAAATCCTCAATAAATTCCTGATCTTTCACCTAGTATTTTTCTTAAGTACTGATACACATTTTTTAATAACAAAATTTTCAAAATTTAAACCAGATGAGGAATCAGTTTTGAAAGACTTCGTTGCATTACGGCCAATGAGTTTTATCAACGATGAATAAATGTTCTCATTGATCAACAACAGAGATGCATAGATGCTCAAGGCTCATATTTTGGCTGATTTATACGTGTTTACTGTTCAGTTTTCAAGAGAAACCCTGTTTCGTTAAGCGGTCATAATTCTAGCCGCAACCTAATTCTTTCGAAGCCTAAGGCACGTATGGCTGTGTCCAATTACACGAGAAGCAGCGCATTGATAAATCCTCAAGTACACTAGCTTCTTTTAATGCTGCCAATGGATAAATAACGCCACAATTTGCCTTATTTTTGTGGCAGGCTTACGTGACGGTGCACAGCTACGGTCAGATGATCCTGCACCCGTGGGGCTACGACAATAAAGTTCACCCTGACTCTGAAAAGATGGTAAGTGCGACCCTCGACGCATCTGGACATCGATTAAATTTATGGCGCTGCTACGCATGTTGAGTTATAGAAGCCACCCTGGCGATAAACGGATCTGAGGGGTGACCTTCGACCAGGCTGAGGCGTGGAGATTCAATCTCATTTGGGAGACAGATAGTAATCAACTGGCATTTAATTCTCTCAATGACTGCTCATGCAGGAGTGTTGGGTTTTCTTACACTAACTGATTTTTTTTTACCTAATAAAAAAGCGCAGAGGAAGACCTGTAACATAAGTTCTAAAGGTATTCTGTTTATCTTTTTAGCAAATATCAGTCTTTATATGAAAAACGCCCTTTACTTTACCAAACTTCTTTAACCATCTACTTATCTTATGACAGCGATTGTTTTAGGCAATGAAATAGCACACTTAACAGGCAGACGACTTGAAACAAAGACAAATTCCTCTCCGATCAGGAGATAATTTTGCAATTCACAAGGTTGAAGGATCAAATGCTGAGGGGGGAAAACCGTTGGTTTTTCCCCCTCAATTAACGTCAGCTGTACCTACACGGTCTGGAAGTCATTTAAGTTTGCCTGACAGATATTTATGAACGTTTTGTATTTTTCAAAATCTCCTAGTTTTGTGCTAGATAACGTCAATACACTCACGTCAATAGAATTCAACTTTATTGTTTCACAAAGAATCAGAACGGGAGCAAACCCGTGGTATTTGAATTATCACAGAAACAAATTTAAACCGAGAACTGGATGCCGGATAATTTTCTCAATGTACAGTTGAACAAACAACAAACATTTTTCCGATTCCCAACTCCTGGAAATTTGTTTTGGTTGCTGAGTGATGTAAAAAACACTCAATTTGGCTTACGCAACCCTACAAGTGCATTTACAGCTTCACTATCTACTACTGCAGGCGGCCGTGGGCACAGGCATGTCTGACGCCATGCGCTCCGTCAATGGCGAAAAATACGTCGTCGGCAACGCCGCAGAAGTTCTTTGTGAGTGCTGTGGAGATGTGTTGTGCTGCATTGTTGTGTTATGTTGTAATGCGTCGTGGTGTGTTGTGATGTGTTGCATTGTGTTGTGGTATGTTGTATTGTGTTGTGCTCCGTTGTGTTATGTTGTAATACGTTGCATTAAGTTGTATAGCGTAGTGTTGTGTGGTCTTCTATGGCGATACATTCTCTCCCATCTACCAATTTATCTGTAATTTAAGTAATTATGACCTACCACAGGTGCAAGGTGTCAAGAAAGTGGAGTGTAATGGCGTAACCACGAGAAGCTGTAACTTTTTAGCAGAAAACTTCAAAATTTTCATCTTGCATCGGGTCTTCAACCTTTTAAAAAAATGCTAAGTCAAATGAAATACACTGTTTAAAAATATCACCTGTCAACGACACAACTAAACGTGCACGTCGAATCACGAAGGCACTGATCGCTGTTCCACTGGTGGAGATATGGATAATTTTGACACACGCAGGAGAGTGAGATGACCGTCACAAAACCGACGCACAAGAGAGGGCTAGAAACACGCATTTTTCTTGGTCATGCGAGCAGAGCGCGTGACGCATAGAGCGAGATAAGAGACATCCAGCTTTAGTCTACGGTATTTGAAATGAAAGTTTAAATGACTTAGACCATTCATTCTTTCTAGAAAAAAAAAACAGATAATAAATCAAAGTTTGAACCATAATAACGAAACTTTTGAGGCTTCTGTGCCAGTGCAATCTTAATAATCTTAACCTTTCGTTGTAAGTACAACTTGTAAATTTAGAGCGAATGAAAAATAACAGAACCAGGGTGTCAACCTTTGTCATTTTCCCGAAAAGGATTAATTGCCTAAAACTTATTTAATACATAAATTAAATGTTTATTGGATTGGATGAGTTTTAGCTACTTGACACTTCCTTTTCGGTAATATCATCAGACTACGCAACAAACCCGCTGAAAATTACGACATATGTAGTTACACACATGAAATTCACGTTAGTGAAACTCGCAGATAATTCACTAATCGATCACGCTGAAACTACGTCTCATTCCTATGAGCTCTCTCGGAACATTTGCTCTGTATGGCATCTCACTGCCACGCAAGCCGCTACACGCCCCCTGCTGCTGCCAAACTGAGCTGACGAGGATAAGACGACACGCCCTTGCATTTTATAAAGTTATTTAGGTGCAATGGGTACCCCTCAAACATCCCATTTTGGAGTCAGCGTCATTTATTCATAGCAAATCTTAAACTTTCCTGCCTCCATAATAGTTATAATTATTAACTTACCTTTTAGATCAATGAAATAAAACTTAACAACAATCGTGTAGTTCATATCGTAGTGAATTCCCGTTTTTTTAACTTTAATTCGATTCAGTCAGTGAAAGTTTCAATTACTTCCAAACTATTCGATCGGAGTTGATATAATTGGGCGTATTGATAAAACGAAAATAAAATTTAATGTTTTTAAAATCTCCTACATAGTCAGACCAAGTTGTTAGTCCAACAAATTAATGGATTTGTGTTATTCAACTACTGTTGCTTCTGTACTCTAAAGCACGAATTTTCTGATAGATTGCTCTGATAAGAAAACGACATTAACTGCGCAACTTCACCTGCTCACTCTCACGGCGTTTAAATATTTCCAACATTCCCTTAGAATAAGCAGCTTCGTACGCATTTCACACCAGGAATCCAACACCATCCAAACATTATTTTCACTATGAAAAGTTTAACATCCTTTGCCACATTCACGTGAATTTCCAACTACAACCTCAGTGTCGCTTTCAGCTTGTAACAACCGTCTCACGTCTGCAATCCGATACCATTCAAGTGCATCATTTCAGTATAATGTAATCTTGACGCACTCCCATGAACTTCTGGCAATGCCCTCACCGTCCCCAGACCCAGCCGCTGGAGGCTCAGACGACTGGGTGAGCAGCCTGGGTGTGCCCTACTCCTTCACCCTCGAGCTCAGGGACACAGGCAGCAAGGGCTTCATCCTCCCAGCCACCCAGATATTACCCACGGTGAGGTCGGGGAGAAGGTCTGGGTAAGGGTCTGGGTAACAGTCTAGGTGAAGGTCTGGGTGAGGGTGTTGATGAGGGTCTGGCTGAAGGTCTGGGTGAAATCTGGGTGAGGGTTGGTAAGGATCTGGATGAAGTTCTGGGTGAAGGATTGGGCTAAAGTCTGGGAGAAGGTCTAGGTGAGGGTCTGGATAAGGCTCTGGGTAAGGGTCTGGAAGAGGGTTTGAGTGCGGGTCAGGGTGAGGCTTAGGTGAAGGTCTGGGTGAGGGTCCGAGTGAGGAACTAGTCAGTGAAATATTCTCCATTATTAGAATCTCTAAGAATCACATCGCATATACTGGTATTTTATATATTTCACCTCTGCATACAATCATCTCCTTCTGGCTTAGACCTTAATTTATTTAAAAAAATAAATTTAGAATCAAATATCTTATGACTTTGTTCCCTCTTAATTTTCTCTTACCAATTTCCTAAGTTTAGCAAATCAGAAGAGATAAGTGTTGAATATTTTTCAATTCTTATTTAATGTTCTACTTAGGTAACCGGAAACTGCAACTATGTAGTTTATACCTATTTGCTTTCATCTTCATCTTTTCGGCTGCTTAACGAATAGTCGGAATGCAACGAAAGTCTTACATTTGATATTCATTTTATCATAATTTGTGGTTTCTGAATCAAAACTTTGAGTCAAATGCAAGTAAGAAGCGTTCAATTTTCATTTTGTCTCGTCTTCAACATCGGAAAAACGTGAAAAATCGTGAGAGATACGTGAAACACATGAACGCGAAGGCTTAAAATTTCGTATAGTTTCTATATTTCAAGAACTCTGATGCTCACTGAAGAGTAGCTTTGAGTGTGCGTCATTTAGCAAGTATTTAATTTTCATTCCATATCTTTCGTACACTGAAGCGTAACTTTGAGCGCGCATCAAGTAGCAAGTATTTAATTTTCGTTCTATCTCCTTCGTAGTGAAAAAATTGGAAAGATACCAAAAGACCAACGAGTAATTTTTATTTCACTTAGGTGAAAGAAACTTGGGCGGGCATCAAATACCTCGGACAGCAGGTGATCCAGGAAACTCCTCGCCTGAAGTCGGCCACGGCCCCCACGGCCCCCACGGCCCTCTCACAGACAGGCCTGGACATGCTGGCGGCGCTGCAGGGTGTCGGCATCACCGCCAGCCAGAAGCCGTTCCTGCAAGCTCACCCTTCACTCGTTCCAGTGGATCAGGATGCTCCTAGTAAATTCAGGAGTGGAATTCAAGATATAGTTGAAAATCCAAGCTCCTCATCGTTCCCGGTGGCTCCTCTGGTTCCCATTTTAAGCCTGAATTCTAATGGCTTCAAGTTCGGCTATGGTCAACGCCAGGAGTTATCAGGAGGCGCTCCTCCAAATGCCCATTTCAAGCAGACCTCGAATGTAGGATTGCCACGAAATGATTTAGTCTCTCAAACGCAGCATGGAATTGTGTTGGTGGAATCAGAGCCTAATATTTCTAATGGTCCATTTCTGTTATCTCATTTTGCAAAACCCGCTTTTCAGTATCAGGGATTCCAAAACCAAGAGCAGTCTAAAGTTGCAGTTAATCAAGGACAAATTCAAGAGACGAATAAATTCAGGGATTCATTGCAGGAGCATCAGGCAGCTGTAAGTCCTTCTTTTAGTCCTTATCCTATCCTTCGCCAGAATCACCCACAATTCAATGTACCCTCTCCAATACTGGTGCCCGTTTCTCAGTTTCTCCCTGGCATACGAGCTGAAAGCCAGTTTGGAGGGTCGGTTGTCCCTTACAATAGCCCTATGGTCATAAAACCAAGTTTCTTCGGCTCTGAGGTCCAGAATGACCAACTGTCTTTTAGATACCATCCATCAACAGTGGGTTCTCAAGCGCACCAGGTGACAAAATTTTTCAATGATGCAACACAAAAAAGTCAAAACTTCAACCCATCGTTTCGCGTATCAGATCAGCCATTTCGACCCATCCTTCAGCCGCTCCCTGCCTCACCAGCACAGGCCCACTTCAAGACAAACATCCACGCTGTGACCGCTCCAGAGGTTCCAGAAACTGAGCCCAAGTTTGCTCATCCGTTCTTGGATTCTCCAAATATTCTCGTTTCCGTAGGGTCACCACAAAGCCCTGATCCCAATGCATTTAGATACGAAATTTCTCAAAATGGAGGATTTCCCATCATTGAATACCCGCGCTCAATAAGACGTCGGGCCTCCCTATACACCAATAGTGCCTAAAGCAGGCGTGACCTGAGAGTACACGATGCACTTTTTGGAAATTGAAGTGATTGCACAGTACTTAGTCTAGTATCGGAACGTTGCGTCCTCTTGCAGCTTATGCTACAAAACTTTCAAATTGGCACGACCAAATCATTCACGGTAGTGTATGAAAACTGACGCGACAAAGTGGCATTTATCTCATTGTTGAAACTTGACATTACCCTGCAGTATTTGTGTGCTACAAGGAGTCTGAAAAATATTTTCTTGTTGGTCTACTTGTTCACGTGTGTTTTCGATATGTCGTTTACTTTAGGCACAATACCGAAGTTTTGGCCAAACTTTGACACTCGTTTTTGCTGTTCGTGTACTTCATTTTCTTCATGCTTTTTCAAAGCGACTTGTTGATACAACTTGGATTATCTACAATAATCCAATGGGTCACAAGCAGCCTACTACATATTTAAACAGTTTTGAAAGCTAACGTGATTAAGCAGTGGATGACAATATAATATTTTCAAGCAGACGTAGCTAAAAAGTTTGTTACATTACTGTATATTCACCGATAGCTGATTTACCCAAGCTGTATAAGATGTACGACTTGATTGATGATGTAGCAGAACACTGAACTTAACACTCGATATCGCGGAGTGCGCCGGATGATAATTTAATATTGATAAAACAGGGACATTCAAAAAATATATTAGCCATGAAAAATTGCAATGATTAATTCCTGAAGAGCTACCTCGCACAATTAAAGGTAATTATTTCAAATTTTTGTCTGCGATTTACAGTGGGTAGGCATCGAACTGAACTGATGGCTTACAGAACAACGGAAACATAATGTGGAATGTCATCTACTCCCGTTGAGTAAAAGGCAATTATGTAGCTAATGCCAATGCCAGGGTGACATACAGAGTAATAGAAGGTGGCCTCTGCTGCTTCGTTGCAACTTAACTGGATGACATGGTCCATTTTAGTTTGAGTGTGGGAAGATCAGCGATTTCAAAGTGAAGTAAGCTACTTTTCGAGTAATTGTTGCTTACGTAAATTTTTAATTAGCTCAATATTAGCATTCAATGTTATTTTCTGTAGGAAGAAATACATTGATGAGAATGAAACATCTCTAACAAATTATACTTTTATTATTATACTGAATAAATAAGCCAATACATTACGTCTTTCGTTTTCAAGCTCTGCCTGTTATATAGCCCAAATAATAGACCAGATAAACTCGCAGACAAGTTAGTGATGTCCATTGCTTTAAGGACATTTTTTGAGAAGGAAAAGTAGATAGAAAGAAACATATAGGCAATTATTTTCAATAATAGTTCATTTCGATTTCAGTTCGAGAAATAACCAAGTCGAGACTGCTTTCCTATTTCCTTGCCGAAGAATTCCAGCCCCTTCCACACCTCCGTCACCTGCAGGATGTGGAACAACAAAAATGGCATCAAGTATTGCATTTCAACTCTGGAATTAGATTAGATAGCACTGTAGTGAAAATCTGCGTTTAGTGTATCTCTCAAAAATATTTAAGCGGAGGCAATCATTTATGATTGCCAACAGAATATTCAGGAAAGCTCATGATTGACAATGAATATTGTAAAACCCTTTACAATATTGTAGAAATCTTATGATTGGCAATGAAATATTGTAGAAGCCTTATGATTGACAATGGAATATTTACGATAGATTTCGGTAAGCAATCATAAGTAGCTTGAGATATGCATTGCTCACGTCGATAATAAGTATATTTAGATACAAAGAGACAATTCTGTTGAATAAAATCGAATAATCGTTCAAATTAAAGCTTGGGAGCGTACAGTTCTCGATTTGGTCAGAATCTTGCCTAAAAATACCTACGATATGTATTTCAAACGTGAGACACAATTCAGGGGTCTCGTGACGTCAAACTTCAAGAATTCGTTGCTAATAAAGACATGCGGGTATATAGGAGCTTCAATTGAACATTATGTTTCAACACTATGTCATTTTCTTTAAAATCAGTCATAACTATGGAGCAGGTTTAAAATTTTGAAACGAAAGATTCATATTCATTCAAGTGCATTTTTACGATCTGAGCACAATTTTTGAATTATTTTCTGAGTTTTAATTAAAATCCCTACTTGGGTAAAAATGTTTTATAATGGCAGCCTGTCATGAAAAAGCATTCAGCCGTGGGATTTGTAAGCTCGTAGTAGCTGTCTTAGGCGATTGAACAGGTTGTACGTGAGCCGATGGTGAGTAACGGTCCATAAATGGTCAGCTTGCCAGGGCCCAAAAGTTCCCATTTTGCTCTCATTTGTAGGGTGCAAAACGAATGAAATTGACAAATATTATTTTTAAATCTAAATATTTCCTGGACAGGATTTCTTAGATTATTAATATGTCTTATTTATTGATCTGGCTTAGGTACGTTAAATTTTTAAGCAATTTTAGAATGTCAGAAAAGGCATAAAAGGTTCCTCTGCTGGAGCTGTAGAAAGCAACGTCAAATAAAAATATCTAACCCTGAATGGCAACGTCTCAACAATATCTCTCGAGACTAGCGTTCAACAATGAAGCCTTATTCTGAAAATATGAAGTAGCCCATTCAGCTCAAAGTAAGTCCCTAGAAGTTTCCTATGGCTGTTAAAATTAATAATGAAAACGTGAAATAGCAAAAATTTTCATGTCTACGCAATTATGAGGTTATTGACTCTGCAGTTTATAAAGAGCTTGCATTGACTTCATTACAGACGCATTGGACTCTTAGTTGGAAAAATTATAATTACTTTATTGCCCAAATTGGTTCAAAGAGGTCGCGTTTGTTGTCAACTAAGGTCAGTAATGCAGTGAAAGAAATAAGCTGTGTATAAATTGTAAATAAATGTATGGATTGATTAACACTTAGACTACGATTCTCCATACAGAAAAATTTTCATGCGACAAATGCTTCCGTTGTGAATGTGAAATTGAAGAATTTTGTTTTCAGATATTTGGTGATCCTTTTAATTATCCTTCTAATCCAAATTAGCTTATTCTAGTATTAAACAGAAATATCATGAAAACTTCAAAAATTTATATTCATATATGTTAGTGCTTTGGATAGGTTAGGTTAGGTTAGACGATCGAGTGTACCATAGTTGACCCACTTCTGAGGCAAAGTGTTAAATGAATATAAAATCATAAATTAAACTTTGCCGCAAACTGGTTGAATCTGAATTAATGAAATCTTTTAACTGATTCGTAAAAACGTCCACTAAATAAAAACTGAGGCCTCTCTAATTGTGATGAAAGTAAAAATAGTTACTTCTAAGAAATGAGCTGTGAGTTAGGCTGCCCTGGGTTTCAAAGACGTAGTACCCTTGAATAAATTGCTTTGGTAACTCAAATGAACACTTACGGTATCATGAATTTTCGTAGTACCCTTGAATGAATTGGTTTGGTAACTCAAATGAAAACTTACTGTATCATGAATTTTTGAACTACCCTTGAACTAATTTCTTTGGTAACTCAAATGAACACTTACGGCATCATGAATTTTCGTAGTACCCTTGAATGAATTGCTTTGGTAACTCAAATGAACATTTACGGCATCATGAATTTTCGTAGTACCCTTGAATGAATTGTTTTGGTAACTCAAATGTACACACGGCATCATGAATTTTCGTAGTACCCTGGAATAAATTGCTGTAACTCAAATGAACCCCTACGGCATCATGAATTTTCGTAGTTCCCTCGAATGAAATGCTTTGGTAACTCAAATGAACACTTACGGCATCATGAACTCTCGTAGTAACCTGGAATGAATTGCTTTGAAACTCAAATGAACACTTACGGCATCGTGAATTTTCTTGGCCGGGTACAGGAAGCCGTGGGCGCCCTTGTCGTGCAGCTCGAGTGTCATGCTGTACGGCACGCCAAGGGAAGACACCCAGTCGAAGCTGCACCCCGACCCCGGATCTAAGAAAATTTTTAATAATTAGGGATGGTTGATGGAGGGAAATCCGTTTCTACCATATCAAATCTACCACAATCTGGAGTTCAAATCCGAACCCAGCGTGAAAATTTTAATTGAACCTTGCATGAAAATTTTTAATAAGTAGGGATATTTGATGGTGGGAAATCCGTTTCTACCATATCAAATCTACCACAATCTGGAGTTCAAATCTGAACCCAGCGTGAAAATTTGATTATTTGAACATGTTGCGGATGATGGTTTATGTGGTAGAGAATAAAAGAACTCTCAGAGACTAACGATCAAATGTTGAAAATGAGATGATAATTGCAATTTAAACTTGGGGATAACCCGTGAGAACAAATTATGTTATTTTGCAAAAATTATCTTCCTCAGCACTGAGAGAAGCCACAAAGCTAACGCATCGTCACTCATTGCAGGTATTAAACTTTTGTTTCCCAGAAGATATTCTTCATTTGGCATTCAGTAACACTAAATCATCGTCGGGAATTCCCTGCTCAACATAATATTTTTCGTCCTAGCAATTGAGCTTTTTTCCTAACTCCTGTAGTCGTAAAACATTACAAAAATGCCCATAATTCCTCAGAAACTTTACATTTGAAATAGATTTTTATGTACTATTGTCATAATTAGATCATTATGAATGAAATGTTGGATTTTAAACTGAAAGTTTACATATTAGATGGCACCTCGAACAAAAAAAAAATACAATTAATCAAATATGGACCAGTTTACCAATACATATTTGCCATTTTAACAGTAGCTAATTTATGTCAGCAACAAAATTTTTCGAGAACAAAAGGTGATGAAATCACACAAGGCTTTTTTGTTTATTCTCCGAATGTAAAGTTTTCTCCTCGCAAAAGCTATCTAATGCCTAGAATACCTGATAATCAGTGAAACGGTCTTTCATCACCCGTAACAATACAATACTAAAATAGCCCGTGTATGGTTGTGTTAACAGGGAAGGCAAGTTTCAAGATGACGCGTCATTTGATGTCGTTCATTTGATGTGAAACTCACTCCCCCAGCATTTTTACCCTCCCGATTTCTTTAAATTGTACAATGTAGTTGGAATCGAAACATCAAATTTTGCTGTCGACGCGCACGTTGTTTGAGATACATCTGCTAGCACAATTGCTTTCAGCTCCTCATGATCGATCTTGGTCGCAGGTCAACAGACTTGAAACTCTCGAACCATCGACGTTCATTCGCCGCGCCCTCACCCACCACCTCAGTGATGTTTCGAGCTGTCAGAGATGCATTTGTTTCACGACTGAACTCATTATTATTAGCAATGCGAGTTTTTTATACATGCTTGGGTTTCAAAAGGTTAATTTACGATAACCAAATCACAATGTGGTCTGTCACCATGAACTGCATCTGTATGAGTAATGAAGAGACTCCAATGATGTGATACCAAAAGTTGATAAGAAAAATCAAGCAAGTAATAATTTGTCAAACATTGTGAATAAGGAAATCGAAAGTTTCATTCTTAATGATATGGCATATTGAAAAAATGCAAACTTGAAAACTCATGGACCTGAAATTATTTTCTTCCCTTGGTAAGTTCCAAACAAACGGGAAATCAAGGTTTTAACGCAGAAATATGACAAAAGCAAAATATTCGCACTTAATGTGATATAGGTATTCAATTCTTTTCCTGGAAGACGTTCTACATTGAAGAATTCCAGCAACTAACATGAAGTCATCACTCGCTGGAGGCACCCATCTCAAGTTTTAAAAGACGCTCTTAGCTTGGGACTCACAGAAATCCTTGAAGGTTTCGTGGACTCCGAACTTTGTCCCTCTCACGGCGCTGATGGCTTGAACCATGCCCTCTCCCATCGCCGTCTGAGAAACACATCAGTACACTTGTGCTGCATGTTTTGAGCGTATGTGTTGTGCTCATTTGATGCAACAGGAATTTAATGTTCACGCGAACTCCTCATAGTTCAAATCACTATGTAACGAACCGAGAACACACTGTTAACCCTGGATTGGTAACAATAAATCTAACTACATGAAGGAGAGACTCTTAGTCTTAAATCCATAGGACAGAAAATTGAAGGTAAACTACGGGGGATGAGTAATCCGAGGGTACCATTCCAGTTCTAAATATGTATATTTTTTCAAAAAGTTATTAAAATGAAAATTTTGAAGCATATTGAACTTCATTCATAATGTGTATTTCGTTTTTTTACCTAAAAGATGCTGAAATGTTTCGCCTATAGTGTCAGCTCATCAATGTGAGCAGTTTTTTTACTTACGAAGAAACTGGTGTGTTCAATTAGTAACTTTTCGATTTGTTTGTTGCACCCACAAAGTTAAAATAAGGTCTCCCATCAACATCTGCAACGATTAAAACTAAACAAACAGACTTATCTGAACGTAAAAATAATTTAATTCGTGAAGGTGAATGAGACAAAGTATTTCACTAGAGTTACGAACGTCAAAACTCTACGGGAAGCAGTCTTCGTATTTCATTTACCATGTTGCTGAGGTTCGGGTGCTGCTCAGGCTTGTAGGCCCACGGCAACAGCAGGACTTGAGAGTAGCTGTGCAGTGCGATGTAGCCCTGGGAACGCGAATCAAATCAGCAACTTAAAATACCGTAAAGATGCAAGAGTGTCAGTTAGTCATATGAATTTTGTAAGTATGTATCATGAATTCGATGAGTAAATATCAAATATGGTATGCACGAGATGTACCCGGCGTTGTACAAAGAAAGTCGTGCTGAAAAAATGCGATTGACATAAACGATCATTTTATGAGTTGTATGAAGAAAAGTTATCAGTCTTGTGAAAAAGTATTACCAGGCGTAGAAGAAATTAGTATGATTTAGATGAATTGAGTCATTACTCATATTGAAGCATCGAGTCGTTAGAACCAGTGAGTATTCTATATCTGAAGTTGTACCCCAATGTTGGTAACGTTATGACTAAAAGTGATTTGAAAACTTCTTATGAATTTCCCTCCCACGATATGAAAACACTTGCATGACATCTTGTTGATATTTCAAAAGTGTTAGTGGGGAGTCACTTGCTCTTAAATATTACAAACTTTTTTCTTACAAAAAACATCATGAGTGAGAGATAAAAAAGGAAAAGTTGTGTGAGAACATACGAAGCGCATAAAAAATTAACATTTAACATATGCCTATAAATTATATTCTCGCATCAACACATGAAATACTTAAATGACATCGAGGGTACAAAATACCCAGGAATAAATGCATAGAGGGACAAACATAGTTTTCGAAATGAGTATTACCGTATGTTTGTACTGAAAAAAATACCAATGCATAAAACTCATTGATAACTTTGAGGGCATAGAGTAGGCATGACTAGTTGTATTGAGAAAAGTATCATTTCCAAACAGAGAGTTCGTATACTTATAAATTACAGGCACAGAGCAACACATCAAACACACAGATATAATCAAGGGTGCCAAGTAAAGCATAAATACTTTGAATGGGTGCCTAATATGGAGACAAACCTAAATTTTAATCGACGTTGCAGCCACCATCGTCACTCACCCTAAGTCTGCTGGGCACAGCCAAGATGGCGGCTCGTAAAGCCATCGTCACTCACCTAAGTCTGTTGCGCACAGCCAAGACGGCGTCTCGTACAGCCATCGTCACTCACCCTAAGTCTGTTGCGCACAGCCAAGATGGCGGCTCGTAAAGCCATCGTCACTCACCTTAAGTCTGTTGCGCACAGCCAAGACGGCGTCTCGTACAGCCATCGTCACTCACCCTAAGTCTGTTGCGCACAGCCAAGATGGCGTCTCGTACAGCCATCGTCACTCACCCTAAGTCTGTTGCGCACAGCCAAGACGGCGTCTCGTACAGCCATCGTCACTCACCCTAAGTCTGTTGCGCACAGCCAAGATGGCGTCTCGTACAGCCATCGTCACTCACCCTAAGTCTGTTGCGCACAGCCAAGATGGCGTCTCGTACAGCCATCGTCACTCACCCTAAGTCTGTTGCGCACAGCCAAGACGGCGTCTCGTACAGCCATCGTCACTCACCCTAAGTCTGTTGCGCACAGCCAAGATGGCGTCTCGTACAGCCATCGTCACTCACCCTAAGTCTGTTGCGCACAGCCAAGATGGCGTCTCGTACAGCCATCGTCACTCACCCTAAGTCTGTTGCGCACAGCCAAGATGGCGTCTCGTACAGCCATCGTCACTCACCCTAAGTCTGTTGCGCACAGCCAAGATGGCGTCTCGTACAGCCATCGTCACTCACCCTAAGTCTGTTGCGCACAGCCAAGATGGCGTCTCGTACAGCCATCGTCACTCACCCTAAGTCTGTTGCGCACAGCCAAGATGGCGTCTCGTACAGCCCTCGTCTCGGGCTCGCTGAAGGCCGAGGGACCGCGGTACAGGTAACTGCACTTACGATCACTTGAGCCCACACCTGGCACACGGTAACTAGTGGTACTGGTAGACAGGGACTAGTAGTTATGGAACACGGTAACTCGGCACTGGTGCACCATAACTCTAATGGTATACGGTAATTACGTGCTGGTACAGTGTAAGCAGGTACTGGTTTATGGTGTGTAGGTACCGGTACACGTTAACTGTATTTGTCTGTAACAGTATGCATGCGCCATTGCTGTACTGGTACTACAATGTAACTTTAGCTTGAATTTGGTTACAATAAAACGAATTGTACATCTTTAGAGAAAAATGGTGGCTGATAGACATAATTTAATGCCTTCTGATCCTCAAACCCGTTGACAATGCCCCTTTTAAGTACGATGAGGCTAACACTCAATGTTGCAATAAATTCTGATCTTTGAAGCAAATTTGTAAAGTTTCTGATTGCATATAAGACTGATGTTAATACCTTTTATTTGTAAGCAATTTGAATCCTACAGTCAGTAATAGAGTTTTTTAATACTGTACAGCTTTTGCAATAAGGCATTTAAACGCATTCAGACCGCCAAAAAGAGTTAGTAAGGGCCCCGTCCAGCCTGGGTGCTGCATGCATTAGGGGCTCCTTGTCAGAATTCTATGAACCTTTATTAATTCCAACACGTTTTACCGTTGGGTTTTCAATGCCTTACAACTACTGGCGTGGTGAGGGATGTGAGGAATGCGTGGCTTAAACTTTCTTTTCAAGGGTAAACTTCCCTGGTTACGTGAAATGCCTGCCTGAGCCGAGATTCGAACCCTGGTCCTCTAGACTGCGAGGCCATCACGCTACTAGTACGCCATGGAGCCCACCGTCTACACAGAATAAGTATACCCTACTTGTCCTTAAATTGAGCTTGAAACCTTCAATTGAGCTCCTCTATAATTGCAACTATTTTTACAAACTCATCTTAATTCACGATCATGCTGGATTTGTTGCAAGTTGGGTATTAGATTTAATTTTGAGCTCATTTCCTGGATGTTAATAATCATGTTTTCGCTTTAATTACATTTAAAATATGTGTACTATATTTTTCAAGCATATTCGCATACATAAAATTTAATGTTTTATGAAATGAGGTCAGTCATTAGAATCAAAAAACATTTAGAATGGGAACAAATAAAGTGTTAAGAAACAAGTGAATGAAAGAGATGTCGGGCGTGAGCTGCCTGTCACGCAATAAATAAGCCCCTCATTCCCCTCATTATTGACTCGTTTTCTAGTGATCCATACTGCCAAATACTCTAACTTTTTACTACACAACTGAAGTGCTCTCCAAGCTCATTAATGATAAAGTAAACATGACGTTACTTTCAGTACGAATTACTATTTAAGTTCTCCATAAACTCGTCTCCCAAATAGGTTACGCATGATAAACTTTCAACAGAAACATGTGCTCATCCACCTTCGAAGTTGATGTCATAATTTCTATTGAGGTCGACTCCTTGACATCTTTCGTCTGAACTTCCCCGGTTCTTTCTCCATAAACGGTTCTGAAAAAGAAGAAATGGATTTAATCATTACAAGCCTTAAAAATCTTAGAAGCTGAACAAGACTAAATATAAGCTGACATAAGCTTCGAAATGACGCTCTGAGTTATTCAATTTAGAGCAAGCCGGTAAATAAGAGAACTCATAGAACACTATATTTTGTCAGAAATTTATCAAATAGCAGTAATAGATACGAAAAGTGTTTTTTAGGTGCTGACGACGTATGGTGAAGTGAATGACATACTGCAGTACCTATCAGTAACACGCATTTTGCATTCGAAGGTATGTACATTGTTTCAGTGTCTGTGGTGTACTGTTACGGTAAAATGGCCTTGCTGTAATATTTCTGTACGCGTACAACTTCATACCTGTGTCAGTAACCCTCTTAACTGAGAAAACTTTCATGCTATTTGTACAATAGAAATTCTCACTGCGCTCCCCAACTACCAGGAATAGACTCAACCTTCTGCTTCGTAGGTACACCCATAGTAGAGTTAGATGTAGACAATGTTCTCACCTTCTCCCAGGAATAGACATAGCCGTCTGGGTTGACCACAGGCACAATGCGCCACTCGACATCCCTGGCTGGACTGCCAGGCCGCTCCAGCAGCTGCTGGATCAGGAACAGCCCCGTCGAGACGGAGATCCATTCACGCGCGTGCGTCGCTGGACAACATTAGTGAAGTATAAAAATCGGATTGTGGAATTATAAAGATCGGAGTTGAGGAATTATGAAGATCGGAATTGTGGAATTATAAAGATCGGAATTATGGAATTATAAAGAGCAGAATTGTGGAGTTATAAAGATCGGAATTGTGGAATTATAAAGATCGGAATTGTGGAATTATAGAGATTGGAATTGAGGAATTATAAAGATCGGAATTGTGGAATTATAAAGATCGGAATTGTGGAATCATGAAGATCGGAATTGTGGAATTATAAAGATCGAGATAAACGATAAGGTAATAGCAATGCTGGGCCAACCCTTTGAATCCTGGGCATCTATGTAAATAGTTTTCCTAGATTTAATCAATATTTAACCCGTTTAATGTGCTAAGAAAACACTAAACTGAGACTGTGTCCCTCTAGGACTCAAAAATATTAGATAAGATGGCAATAGTATAGGTTTACTATACGATAACACCTGTACAAGTTAATGATGTGATAGTAATGATACATGTTTAGCGTACAATGATGATACACTCAACATCATCATACATTAAACACGTATCAAAGTACCATAATTTCCTATAATGTTTTTTACCATGATACCGATTCGTTTTCTCTTGTCTATTAAACTGCCGTTTTTCCATTCTGTAAAGATGAATACGTCCTATTGATAACAGTAAGTTGCTTGTGAGATCGAGGCCTTGTTAGTACGTTTGCCGAAAAATTTCAAAAATACTTTTTAAGATACAATGTCGAGTTCCTTTTCACACCGCATTACGAAGTCTGTATCTATTTACTACTAAACAACGATATTTATCGCGGTCGGTACATCTAGAATAATTTTTTGAACACTTATTTTAGGACGCAATAACGATATCAGCGTTTCGTAATGGACGACAACGATTAGAACTTTCAGATAAGCAACGTTGTTAATTTTTCTTTTGCCTAAAATCATATTTTCAAGAGCCCGCTCTTCTAGTAAAGAACGTGTAACAATAATTTAACCTTCAAAAAAATGGAAGAGGGAGTGTGAAATAACAATTAAAATGCACATCATAGTGATTCAATTTCGATTAAACACGAAATTTGGGTGCTGGAATTAGAGTGGCAATATAAGTTTTCCAGCGGCAGCTCCGAAAACCATTCAAATTGAGCCAAGTTTCACTTCTGACAAGTACGCACAGCTTAGACACGCCTGCTTCACTTAACCTCTCATGCGGATACGAAATGTTTTACATACGTCAATCTTGCGTCCTCAGTTCTAGTCTGCGCAATACTTGTATGGGAGGTGTGATGAGATGCGATAAGTGATGGAATGATAATTTCGTTGTCTTAAGACATAGTACTCGCAATAAAAATAGACTGAGCTTACCAAAGTCGCTTAGGGGCTTTACATGTACTTGATGGACAATAACTGCTGTGAGTTACAACCCAAGAATCGACCACTATAGGCTCGCTTCCTTTCCCATAATCTACACTACCCTTATTTTGTTCCTTTCTTTTCTGTTCTAGTCGTATTTTGTTCTATTCTGCCTGCTCTATTTCATTCTGCTCTATTTTATTCTATGCTATACTCAGTGCCCATGCGTGATACTGACCTGCATCAATGAACACGACTGGAGGCTTCGAGTTCACGCGAACGGAGAAGCTCGGGGACTGCCTGCTCTCGATGATGACCTGAGTGCGGCAGGGGATGGAAAGTCGTCATCGGTCTTTAGCAAAGGAAGGGGATGGACTTTAGCAAAGGAAGGGGATGGACTTTAGCAATGGAAGGGGATGGACTTTAGCAAAGGAAGGGGATGGACTTTAGCAAAGCCAATTAAGCTTAAATTATGGATATTGCTATATTTAAGCGATGTGGAGTCTGGGAGCTAAGATTTGTTCTGAGGCCCCTAAAGCTAGAAATATAACTTTAAGCTTGCAACACGCTCTCAACTTAAGACTAAGGCTAAAGCTAAGGATAGTGTCTTTGCGAAGGTCTCTGAGACACATAAGATGGGTGTTGAAACTAATGGTATACGGCCAGCACATGTGCTGTTTTTCCTGTACATTCAGTAATGCAGATAATTCAGGGTTGATGAGACACTCAGAGCAATTGGGTATGTCAACAGTCACTTATCAGATTAGTGCTACAGTGGCAGGCGAGATGGGAGACTGCGTAGCTATGTCATTTAGTGCAGAATAATAGTTTCAAGTGTGGGGAACTCTCAGCATTTGAGTTTTCGCAGATTCATGCACTGGTGAATCATCTAAGAGTTACCTTAACGTGTCCTTTACGAATATATTGGAAGCCATGTTCACGAGTGGGAACTGCATTGACTGTTTAAAATGCGTTAGAGTTCTATTGCTACCGAAAGCTAGAAATGTTCGTTGCTTTTTTTTCTTTTTTATTTATTCAGATTCTATCAATAAAATTAAAAACTTTGACGTGGCATGACTCAAAAAAGTATTGCATACCACATACATCTATGACACACATTTACGTGTTGGGTTTCTGCAATGACCCCCACAAGGGTGTCAAACTGCATTGTATTTCCGTCCAGTGAGTGTTTGTTAAGTCAAAATGGATTTTGAATGCAACAGGTGTCAGAAAATTTGGTCATTTTGTTTTGATACGCTTGTTTAATTGAATAGCTGGAGTAAAAATTCCTAAAAAGATTGCCACAAAATAAACAACTACACACAAATGTAATAATCACTCATAGATTTGATTTTGTTAATTTGTTTTTCTAATTACTCTAGGAATTTTTAATTTTGTTGCGCATTTTATATCAATGAAGCGATTAGAATAAAAATGTTTATTTCCTAATTGAAACGAGTAGACCATCACGTACCCTCGTCTCGTACCCTCAACATGCTTTTTTACCATGCACCTTCACCATGCACCCCCACCACCTACCCTCACCACCTACCCTCACCACCCACCTTCACCACCTACCCTCACCACCCACCCTCACCACCTAC